>JAODAL010004310.1:0-158737 GCA_025379985.1 Phyllomedusa bahiana
TGCGGGGGGACAAAGCCCCTCCCCCAATTGGTAACACCCATTGACATATTAAAATTTACATTTCTAGGAAAAACAGAAACACACAACACGAAATAAGAGAAGATCCCAAAATTGTTTTTTTTACAGGGAACACAGTAATTTTATAAAACAGACAACGAGAGTAATCTACCCCAACAGTTTTTTGGGGTCTCACTTAGAAAAGACTTAGAAAGTCAGAAGGAAAAGGGGTATTCTTAAGTTTATGTGTTTTTGGAATGAGGGTCTCAAAACCCTGACATTCTTTATATGTTGTCAAAAAATAAACATGGGGCAAAATTATTTTTGGGGCAATTCTCGGAATTAGGGGCAGTCTGCGAAAAAAAAATTTCGTTCATGCTTCCACCACTTAGAAGTTTTTAGAACTTCTGTGCCTTATCGACAAAGGGGGCCCTCCCCTTAAAAAAGGGGGCTGCTTACAAAAATGGATGGGGCTTAGTATGCACCAAAAAAAAAAAAAAAACCCAAAATCTGTTGCAATTAGTGGCAAAAAGAAAAACTAAACGTCCACCTGATTAATTCTTTAAAATAATGGAACCATCAATTGAAAGATCCCAAAAAAAATTTAGGCAGGGATGACAATTAGACCTCATGTATGAAAACTGTCGGGTCTAAGACTTTCTTGGTTGCCCAACAACCAATCAAGATCAGCTTTTATTTTTGCGAGGCACTATAGAAAATGAAACTGGGCGGGTTGTATGGCAACAAAGACAGTCTTACTGAAGACAGTTTTCATACATAGGCCTTAGTTTGAAAAACATAAATAATTGGTCATAAAGGGATGCCAAGTTCTATTCTGTACATTTTGCATTTACAAACCCCTCCCCACTCCAACTGTTAAACGGGGCCTCATGACTCCCCGAAATGAAAAGAAAAAACCCCCGATTTATAGAATTTTTTGTGAACCTATATCATTTTTGGGGAGAGGGTTAAAAAAGGTGGGGGAAAATGGGGGGTAATGGGGGAAACGTACAGATTAGGGCTATTTCATTTTTGGGGATTTTTCAGTGTACAAGAGACAACCCCCACCTTGTCATATTACATTTCCCCTACCAAAGCATCTCCTATCACACACTGGGCTAATTTATCAAGGGGCAGTTTTTACTAAGTTCCTGCATAATTGCAGTTAAATATGGTGTAAAGTTTTTACACCGCATTTTATGATCTGTTTTAGCATTTCTAGAACTTCCATGTCTTTTTGACAAAGGGGGGCGGGCTATGGAAAAAGGGGTTTTGACTTCACCGAAAGGGGTTTGGGGCTTAATGTGATGTCATGCACCAAAATTTTGCTACGGGTTAAAAGGGCTTAAAATAAGCCAATTTGAAAAAGGTGAAAAATTTAACCAACAGCCTTAAAGTGCACCATATGTATCATAGTCTTGAAAAATCTTGTGTATGTTTAAACATTTATCAAAATTTTGATCTTTCATAATAGTCTAAGGGTATGTTCACATGCTTTTTTGGGGAGGTATTTTGCACCGAAACCCCTGCCAAAAATACACCCAAAACAATGTTCAAGTACACTTTCATAGACTGCAATGTAAAATCCATGGCCATTCAGACTTTCCATTCTATCCGGGGCTACGGCCCTTCAGATCTTTTCGGACCGAAATTCAAAGATACTGTAAAGTACCAATCTTTTTTCTGTTAATACTGGAGCCTGTGTATATACTGTGAAAAAAACTCTTTATGTTTTGTATCTAAAGAGTTGTGGTGCAGTAAATTTTTTTACTATATTCTGGAGGGAAATTATTCTACCTTTGACTTGCCTAACCCTAAGAGTACTCACTAGGGGTCCTTCCAGAAATTTTATTGTTTTTTTTTATTTAGACAATACGTATTTATCTCATATTTTTGAACGTGCCGAAAAAAATTAACTGTCGATTCTTTTAGGTTATACTGTATGTACTGTCAAAAAAAATTTAATATAGGAGGGAATATCTGCCTAGGGCCATTGTGCCCGGATTCCCATTTAAATACGACTTTTTGGGACGCATAGGTATCACCGCATTGGGCATGAAACCCCCTAAAATCATAGTTTAAAAGGGTATTTCACTGGTGTAATTGCAGCATCATTTCGCCAAAATTTGATTTTTTTTTAAAACGGGGGAAAATGCCATCGCATTTACGGAATTCATACCTAATAGAGAACTATAATTACGGTTGTCTCCCCGTGTACAATACGATCGTATTGTATGCCCGGGGGAAGAAGGACAGGTCATTTTTTTGCGGCACTTACAGCCGCTGATAAAGAATGAATGGGGCCGGGTCCCCATCCTTGGGGTTGCTCTGATAAGCAAGTCTTCTAAAACAAGGTGTTTTGGGCGCGTACAGTACACGGCCCAGTACGCCTGTGAAAGTACCCATGAATAGACATATCATAAATCTGCACCATTGGGTTTATTCTTTTCCCTTTTCAAATAAAAAATGATCTGATAAATAAGCCAACTAATATAACACATGCCGACAAGAGGCTAGCACCTCAAAAAGCTACCATAAGGGAGACATGTATGATCGGATTTTTCCCCTTTTCGGGCATAAAATGGGGCCAAAATGATGGCTACAATTATAAGCCCCCCCAAATAATGTTTTTTTTGCATTGTTCATAAAACCGATGTTTTTTAATGGGGAAAAAACTTGGGGGGGGTTTTTTTGGGGAAATTTGGGGGCTTTAATCGCCCCCAAAACGAAAATAAAAAAACAGATATATGAATGTGGTTCGGCCCAAAACTGGCGCATTATTTGCTTGACCAGCAGACCTTTTTTAAAATTTGGTGCCTGAGCCGGGAGGAGTCGAAGTGGAGCTAGTTTTTGCTTTTTAAGGGAAAAAAAAAATGTCCAATTTTTTCCAATTTAACACCAGTACAATAAAAAAAAAAAAAAGTGATTTAGGGATAATTATAAAACTATTTTAAAATTTAAAAATGATTTCAAATTTCAAAAAAAAATTTTATCATTTTAAATTTTAATTTATAAAAATATAAAATACCCCAAAAAAATATAAAATTATC
Source organism: Phyllomedusa bahiana (assembly GCA_025379985.1). Lineage (NCBI taxonomy): Eukaryota > Metazoa > Chordata > Amphibia > Anura > Hylidae > Phyllomedusa > Phyllomedusa bahiana. The sequence goes on from JAODAL010004310.1 coordinate 3,048, forward strand.
CCTAAAAAAATGAAACCAAAATTTAAAAATAGAATCTAAAACTTTTTTAAAACTTTAAAAAAACCACTGATTGTTGTTGGGTTTTTAAAAATTTTTAAATTTCATTAAATTTTAAATTAAATTTTTTTTTGCTCTCACCCTTTATTCTACATACAGAAAAAGCCAGCACATCACGGTATTGCTGGGACCTGTGGTCCACCAAGCAAGATCAGTACCATAGTTTCTAATCACTGACATGCTTTTCTATCATTTCTGGTCGATTTATAGCCTTTATACATGTTAGGTGCATTACTAATTTCTATAATGCGCCAACACATAGGCGAGGTGCGATGAACTTTAGATGTATGAGCGCACACAAACCACTTTCATACATTCAGACGCATTATACACTGAAAACGATAATCGACAATTTACTTCAATGCACCTAGTTCCATATGTCTCCCTAAGTGTAAGACAGTATCGATAAATCTGCCCCATAGGCTTTACTCTTCCTAATCAACTAAAGATGATCTGATAAAGTAAGCCAACTAATATAACATCATGCCTGAAAACGAGAGCTAGCACTTTCAAAAGCATACCACTTAGGGTATGTTCACATGGCGTAATTGCAGCGCGTACAGTACGGCCGCAATTACGCCGGGTGACTTGGGAGTCGCGCTGATAAAGCGCTTGCTCCCGCAGCCCGCCGGCCCAATTTACGTGCATTACTCGCGAATTCGCTGCAAGTAATTGACATGTCATCTCCCCACACGTACAATACGATCTTATTGTACGAGCGGGGAGAGGAGGCGTAATCCATAGTTCTCTATGAGAACAATGGATTACCGTAATTTCGGAACACATCTCGCCCGTATTAGAGCGCAAATGCCGCCAAAAATTACCCCATGTGAGATAACCCTTAGTGTTAGACAGTATAGTAAAATCTGCCCCATTCTGTGCACCCAAAATTGCTTTAAACCCCCTTTTTCGAACGCGCACCATCTTTTGACGGGCCGGGTGCGGGTCGTTCGTCTGCAGCGATGTCTTTTGGCGTCGCTTTCAGACCTCGGGGTTTGCGGAGCCCGGCGCCGCAATTGCGCTGGAATCGGGGCTGTACTAAAACAGCCCCGATCCCAGAGCATCTCCTGCAGGCACCGGGGAGCGGAGGAAATCTCCGCAACCCGAATTCTTTAACCCTTTGATGTGCGCGGTGCGTTTACCGCAGGCGCAATCAAAGGTTACCTCCCCTGCACTGTCGGGTTAACTGAACACCCTGTCACCCGACAGAGCTCAGGACAACGGGTGCACCAGTCAGCACTGGGGACCTAGTAATGTCCCCAGAGCCTGTCTGTGAATGAGCAGTGGACCTGGACACACTGTGTGCTGTCCCCTAATTACTGCCTGTGTTCAGGCTGACACAATTTAAAATGTATTTAGCATATAGTAAAAATGCCTAAACAATTACAAAGTGTAAAAAAATTTTTTTTCAAAAAAGTAAAACAGTTTTCTCCATATCATGGGAGTAAAAAAAAAGTACAAAAAAACCCTAAAAAAGTGTAAAAAAAAAAAAAAAAAAAAAAATAAAATAAATAAAAATAAATATTTAAATAAAAAATAAATGTACATAAATTCACGCACAAAAAAACCTATACAAATTAGTTATCCACACGACTCGTAATAACCTGTAGAATAATCTAACAAGTTAATAATTAAGTGTTAAATGTGAATGGTGTCAAAAAAAAATTTTTAAAAACTGCAAATTATTTATAAGTGAACTTAAACTATTCCCCCATAAAAGTACAAAACTGTCTTTGTCTCGAATAAAACGAGGCCTCATACAGCTGAGTCATTAGAAAAAATAAAAAGTTACTACGATAAACGCAAGGAGGCAAAAACATAAAAAGTTCTGTCAAAACTACTTTTCATGCGTTTGCTTACAGGTTAAGGTGTCCTGAGCTTTATGCTGTTTTCTATGATGCTGGCTCATAATACCTCAAACATAAACCAATGGTTTTTCACACCTTTTAATAAATTGTAACTTGCTTTTCACTAGGTACATGCCAGCCGTCTATGAGGAATTAGTTCAGAGGACACAGATGATGAACTGAATCTTGCTGAAACCCCCCAAAAATACTGCAATACGGGTCCTTGAGCAATTACGGATACAAAAATGACATAGAAGAAGAGAATCCTGAACTATCTGAATTACAACCAACACAACCACTTATCAATAGTTTTTGCCCAGCCTGGATTTATAGGTGCTATCATTTTCCATCCACTTCTTGATTCTGACTTTGTTTAAAAGTAAGTTCTTACGATACTCTTAAGCTCAATGCATTCTACATGTCTAACCTGCAGGATGCTGCTGTCTACTCCACTGTCTAGGGAACAAACTTTTAAGGTAAACATAAAGATACCTTTTTTATTTTGTGTTTGTTTGGTTTTTTCGTCCTCCTACGTACGTCAGTCACTGAGATATCAGAAAACACAATGCCCCATGTGCATGAACATACATAATAAGGAATTTAATGCACATGAATCAACTCAGACAGGTGCAGGTCTCATCTTGCATTTGTACGATCCAAATTCTTTCCTACTATTTAATAACCATCATAGCCCACCCTTCTGTATTATCTTAAAGAAACGTTCAAAAACATCTACAGTGAAAACCATTTCTAGTAATGAGTTAGTGCCTGCATTAGTTATGTTCACATTGCAGATTCTGACGATACAATTTTTCCAGGAATGACGTCACCGTCACAAGATAAATAAATCGAGTAAAATCCCCGTGTCAAATGAATTTACTTTGAAATTAACTGAGAGGCGTTTTACCCCAAAAATCATCGGCCAAATCCGCCCGTATGAAACATACCCTTATAAGATGTCACAACTGCCAGACTAAGCATGAGGCCGAGTCATGTACTTAGAAATCAGGGGTGTTCAAATTCCAGCTGTTGGGAAACTACAACTCCCATCATGTCCACTGTTATAGATTATATAAATGCATGATGGCAGTTGTAGTTTCCGAACAGCTGGAGGACTGCAGTTTGAAGACCCCTGACTTAGATATTCCATGTAATGGAAGTGAATAGTTTAGGCAATTTTCCACATGCAATAATTGCGGACGTATTTTGCCCGCAATTACGGCGTGTGCTCGGTAGCGGGGGGCGGAAGCCTGCCGGCCCCAGACACTTTCATTATTCAGGGCGCGTATACGGGAGGAGACGTAATCCACAGTTCTCTATGAGAATTGTGGATTACCATAATGCCTGGGACGTCTCTCGCCCCGTATTAAGCGCAGTACGGCACGAAATACGGGGCAAGATACGTCCCATTTTAAGCCGTGTGAACGTAGCCTAACACTCACCAGGTTGTCAGAGGCTGTCCCTGGCTCTCCAGCTGCTGCAAAAACATCTCTACCAAGTTGTCAGTGCTAATTTTGAATAATCCTACAACGATACAAGGTGATTTTTGCTGCGTATTACATTTCATCTGCCTGGATAGCAGAATTAACATAATGCTCTGTAACTATTAAAGTACAGCATATTGATTATTTTTCCTGTCTAAGGATCAAACAGGGTCTACGCTTATCACCATGGTCAGTGCCTGCACTCTGCTAACAATGGACCATCGGGGGTCCTGTCTGCAGAAACAGAATAAGAAGGGCAGGACACCAAATAAAAAATCATTAATCAAATAAAAGATAGGTTACTGGGGAACCGTTGGGGGGTTTGGAAAAAAAAAACCCCCCAAAACAGGAAAAAGATTTTTTGAGATGTGTAAATGTGTAGGAAAATGTTTGTCCGGTTTAGGTTTTTTCAGCAGCGTATCCTCCTTTCCTAATAGATCTCATTGTCCTGAGGTATATGTCCTCTGCACAGTTTTTCTTACTCGAAAAGGGGAAAAAAAACATAATTACACAGACAGGTGAAGATAAAATTGCTGTCACTATAGAAAGAGAAGCAGTCAGTGCAAATAGAGCTTGAGACCAAAAATCAATGACCAGGCCGCTCTGCCAACTTTCACCACTTACAGGGCAGAATGGCTGCTACAGATTGGCACTGTCTAGCTGTAAATACAGCGGAAGATGCTCTTCTCATCACAATCTGATGCAATCCTTACACTATGCAGCAATTAGTCGTTAATGATCAAGGAATTCTGAGCTCTAGAGCTACAACTATAAAACTTCAAGATCTTATTCTCTGCAATAATGTATGATACACAAGTTGTAAAGTATTTTTAGAGAAAATCTCCACACCTTCAATGTCACACATGTATTTTCCGGCATGTGGTTCTAGTTGTCCGGGGATACTAGGGGCTCTTCTTATTAGTTTATTCTCTCCCAAATTTACTGTCTATTTTCAGAGTTCAGATTCTTGTTCACATTGAAGGGGTATTCGCCCCACATTAATTTGCATTAAATGTATGCACAAGTAAATAAAGACTACTACCAAATACATTGCTGTTCTGATTTTGCTTCCTTCCAGAGTTGTATCTCCTGCTTTTGTACACAAGTTTCCCTATGTTATTGACTATCTCTCTCTGCTCTAGCAGCCGTGGCTGGGATGGTGATGTCACTTCCTGCTGTTTCTTATCAGTAGTACAGAAGCTTCTTTGTTAATCTTTAACCCTTTAGAGCTCTGTAGCCTTCTGTCTTGCTGTTTAAAGCTTTGCATTACTATAGTCCCTCTAGCAGGCTCAGCTAGAAAGAGCAGAGTCGATATGCCCATCACTGCTGTAGAACCACCCACAGCCTGGACAGGAAGTGGGAGCCTGCAGTTGGTTGTGAAGAGTAGGTTCTGTGATGCAGCATGGTGAGTATATTTATTATTTTGCCATAGGCAAACTTAAACTCTATCAGTTCTCCATCCTGTTAAACACTAAACGTAACTTTTATTATATCTAACTCTAACCTCTTATACACACTATTCTAAAAACCTGATCTCAATCCCCTCAATAATTTAACCCTTTTTAGCTTTCTGAAAGAGGAATATCTCCCTTTCTATTATCAAGTCTGGTGGAACCCCACCTACAACAGGTGAGCCTTATCTCTCTACAAAGTACTAGCTCAGTAAGGGGAACCAAGCCAACTACTTGGCAGTCGACCCTAATCTCATAGACACAGAACAAATTAAAGCCCCCTTGTGGACACCGTCTTGCAGCAGGTGACACTTGTAGACAAGGTGAGAGATCATAATTTAAAACGTCATATCTGACCTTGCCGACATGTTCGCCATCTAACCAGGCTTTATCAAGGCTTAGAGGTCCGATCACATGTTGTCCTGAGCTCACTTCCTTTTATATGCATGTTAGGTAAACACCAACACCCCGTACAGGTGCACTCCAATAAGCCAACAGAGAATCCACATAAAGCCCACTCCCCCTTCCGCCGCGCACTACTCATAACATGTCTGCTAAAGCTGCCACCCATGCCTCATGAGCCAACAACCTTCAGCTCACATCGCCATCTCCATAACGGCTTGCGCCCCATCTTACCCGTACTGCCCTTCGCCAATGCACTGCAACAACAAACACCTCAGCCCTGACTGTGATGGCTTTCCGTCTCACTTCTCTCATATTAATTGCAACTGCGTGCCTCACCTAGAATGAACTAAAGCAGACTATATGTCACATTACACAGCACACTGCATTCTTTATCAATTCCCATAAGCCCCCTTCTCCTCACATTCTAATAAGCATATTCATTGGAATATAACTTCAACTGTACAATAACCACTGTTCATATTATCTATCCCATAAAGCACTTCTCCTATATATGTAATATGGGCCATATTCATTCCAATAGAGCTGCAGGACCCATTAAATACATGATCCATTATACTAATTGCCTCAAGACTATATTCATAAACCACTTCCTGCTTTTAGCCAAGAATATTCATGATTTCATTTTAATAATAATAATACTGTAGCTCTATGGCTAGCCCTCTCATCCTCCACAGTTGCTTCACAAGTTTCCCCATTGAAGATTCTCACCCACGGCTCACATAGCTACCATTCAATCCCACCCACCGTCCTAATGGGAGCATGCAAAAACATAATAGGAGCCATGACAAGGACTCCATTATACCATCAAATTGCCATGCATCTAGTTGCATCTGCTTCGCACTAGATCAGTGCCGCAAGCAGAAACAATAAATCTCTACATACATGAAAAGTCCCTTGCAAAAGCAATATACATGCATCCCTAATTTGTTAAATAGAAACCGTGGCGTCACGTGATGAATATCTGTCATCATTACAGGACCCAGGTAAATGAGGAAAAACATTAGAGGCAAAGGGTGAGAGGATAGGGAAGGGAAGGGAGGGGGAAATGGCGCAAGTGAGATGGAAAGTAGGGGGACAAAAAACAAAAAAAAAAAACATATATGAACTCCGATGCTTCTCCATAGTCAAATATTCAAACTGTCTATATTCCACTGACCGTACTTATCACAAATAAAATCAATTTCTTCAAAAAATTATTATAAGGAGAATCAGCAAGATCAAATAAATGCCGAAAATGAAAACCTTCATTTAGGCCTTTAGGTTCAATTTATTAGTCTGTTTATCCATCTGCCTTCCTGCAACAGAACTACATCCAAATCGCCCTTTCTTTTTCCCTAGCGTTTTCAGACAAAAGCCCCAAAATCTGTAGCACCTCTATTCGCCAATATGTACTTGCCAAAATGTTTCTTGCTAGGGGAGTGTCACCTCTATTTTAATAGTACTCAGATGTTTCGAGTATTGTTTTTCACATAGATCTTTGGCAGGTACACAAGGCCCAATAAATCACCCCTCTGGTATTTACAATTGAAGAATTTGTCTTATCTCAATCTTCTCTATCAATGGATTAAAAAAAAATCTTTAGTTTTCCATGATGAATGACAGAATGAACAGTTGCCACAGGATATGACCTACCACCGGAGACTACACTGCAACCATGTTTTTTTTGCCATCTCCCTCAAAATGACAATGGTACAAACGCAGCCCTAAGATTTCTTTTCTTCCTCTTCTATAAGTGGCACTAGGTATTTAAGAAATCACATCAAAATACTGGATCTGCCTTCCAGAAGTGCCAATTCTTCTTAAGTATACTCTCATTTCATTATCTCTATCATCAAGTAACCTATAACAACGAATTAAATCAGTTTTTTCTTTCTCTTCTACTGATTAATAAATGCCTCTGTCATCTGTCAATAGCCACAATTAAACGCCATCCTCAAACATTTTTTTAGGATACCCCTTGCCTGAAAATGTAGCATTTAACTTTATACATATCTTCATTGAAATCCTCTAATGTAAAACAATTTCTACGAGCCCTAAGAAATTGGCCTATGGGAAATCCCTTTTTTGAGAAGGTGGATGCCAACTAGAGAAAATGTAACAAACTATTGGTAGCCAGTATTTTTTTTTTCCGAAATATCTTTGTCTGAATCTGCTTATTTTTCATCCAAATAATTTCAAGATCCAAAAATTAATTTTTCTCTCCGATGAATTTTCAAACGTAATTTCATCCCAATTTCATATATCATGAGTCTAATACAAAATCCAATGAATAATTTTTCACCTTACCCCATCCCAAAAAATCAAAATATCAATAAAGCGCTCCCAAATAAAAACCATCTCTGAATATTTCAAGGTGTTTCAGAAAAAACAAATAGCATCCTCCTCCTCTACCAACCTAAAAAAAGATTAGCAAGAACTTGGTGCACAGACAGTTCCCATGGCTAGCTCCTTGTTATCTGGATGTTAAAAGGTTCCATCAAAAAAAAAGAACCCCAATAAAAAAAAAATAGTTATGTGTCCAAAAACAAAATCCAATAGCAGTAAAACCAAATCATTGTGTACCATAAATTGTGTACCAACTTGTGTCGATCGGATCTTCGAAAGCATCTGAGTACTATTAAAACTAGAGTGACACTCCCTAGCAAAACATTTTGGTAGTACATTATGGCTAAATAGATGTGCTAAAATTTTGTGGGATATGTGTGAAAAAGCTAGGTGGAAAGAAAGGCGATTTGGATGTAGTTTTGTTGCAGGTAAGAGGCAAGATGGATAACACAGACTCAATACATTGAAACGCTAAAGGCCTAAATGAAGGCATTTAATTTTCTGCATTATTTGATCATGCTGATTACCTATATAATAATTTTTTGAAGAAACATGATAAGTAATTAAGTACGGTCCAAGTGATATAGCACAGTTATAAATAAAAACTATGGAAGCATCATAGTTCATTATATGTATTTTTTTTAATTCCCCCTCTCCTTCCATCTCCTCGCGCCCTTCCCCCCTCCCCTCTCCTCCATCCACTCCCTTTTGTGCTCTACGATTATCCTCATTTTCCCCTGGTCCTGTAATGATGAAGATATTCTCACGTGAGGCCACGGTTTCTATATAACAATTTAGGGATGTATTAATATTGCTTTTTGCAAGGGACAATTCATGTCTGTACTCATGTATTTAGAGATTTATGTTTCTCCTTTCTCTCTCGGCGCTGATCTATGGGCGAAGCGGATGCAACTAGATGCAATGGCATTTTGAATATACTGGAGTCCTTGCATGCCCTATGTTTTTTAGCCATGCTCCATAGGTGACGTGGTTGGATTGAATGTCTTAGCTGCTGGAGTCCGTGAGGTAGAAATCTTTCAATTGGAACTTGTGAAGGTCAAACTGTGGGAGGAATAAGAGAGGCTAGCCATAGAGCCTTCAGTATTATTTATATTAAAATATAAAGAATATTACATTAAAAAAGAGAAAAGTGGTTTAGAATATTGTCTTTGAGACAATAGTATAATGGAACATGTATTTAATAAATGGGCCTGCAGCTCTAGAGGAATGCATATGCATAATAACATATAAAGAGAAGTGCTTTATTGGGAATATAATATGACACAGTCCTATTGTACAATGAATGATATTCCCAATGAATATGCATATTAGATATTGAAGAAAGGGGCTTATGGGAATTGATAAAGATGTGGCAGTGGTGCGCGTGTAATGGACAACCCTAGTCTGCATTCAAGTTGAGGCACGCAGTTAGCAATATATGAGATGAATTTGAGACGGAAGCCCATCACAGTCAGTGGCTGAGGTGTCTGTTTGGTGCAGTGCATTGGCACAGGCATTACGTAAGATGGGGTTGCAAGCCCGTTAGGTAGATGGCGAATTGACTGAGGGTTGTTGGCTCATTAGATCATGGTGGCAGTTTCAGCAGGATATGTTTCTGAGTGTGCCGCGCGGAAGGGGGAGTGGGTTTATGTGGATTCTCTGAAGGCTAATTGGTGAGCACCTGAACGGGGTGTTTACCTAACATGATATAAAAGGAAGTGGGCTCAGACCCCATGTGTTCGGACCTCTAAGCCATTGATAAAGCCATGTTAGCTGGAGAAACATGTCGTGATGTCAGATTTGACGTTTTAAATGTGATCTCTCACCTCTTTCTACAATGTCACCTCTGCAACGGTTTTCACAAGGGGGCCTTATTATGTTCTGTGTCTATGAAATAAGGACGACTGCCCAAGTAGTTGGCTTGGGATCCCCTTACTGGAGCTATACTTTGCTATAGATTAAGGCTCCCCTGTGTAGTCGTGGGGTTCCACCAGACTTGATAATAGAAAGGGAGTTATTCCTCTTTCAGAAGCAAAAAGGGGGTTAAATGATGAGTTAGAGATCATGTTTTTTAAATAGTTGTGTATACGAGGTTAAGAGTTTAGATATAATAAAGTTACGTTTTAGTGTTTAACATATAGAGAACTGATAGAGTTTAAGTTTGCCATGGCAAAATAGTAAATATAGTGATCAAAAGTCACTCTTTGTTCTCTTGCGAGATTCCCAATTTTTTGGAGATTATGTGGCAGCATGGTGAGGACACCCCTTTACTAAAGAAAGGACAACCAAAATGTCAGCACTCGCTTCTGTAGAACTGTAAAGTGGAGATCCATCTTTTACTGTGTAGCATCTTTATCAGTTTCCTTTATTTGTTCATCATTGAGACTGCACTAAAGGAGGATGTGTATGAAAACTGTCTAGGTCCAAGACTTTCTTTGTTGCCTGTAGCAGCCACAGTTCTCCTTTAATTTTTTCAGAGCACTATTTGAAATGAAAGCTGAGCTCTGATGGGCAACACAGACTGTCTAACCGCTAGACAGTTTTCATACATTAGTTTAATGTATTTGTGGCTTATGTATCCTAAAGGGTTGTTCACACAGCGTTTATGGATCCATTTTGGATCCGAAAATAACATCCAAAAACGCATTGGTGATCGGATCCTAAACAATCCAACTTGTATCCAACATGCAGGTGCATGTTTGGATGCATGTTGGATGCAGCAGGATCGCACCCTATAGTTTATCATTGGGCTCCTGCTACGTCTATTGGACTAAGAATTGTCATGTCAATTCTTGGTACAGATCCAACAGACGGATCCGAAAGACGCAGTGAGACACACATCGGTGATCACTCATGTGAACGCCGATGCATGTTTCATATTAAAAGCAATGTAAATGACACTATTTATCAGATGCGCGTTTGGGTCCATTTGGGGTCCAACAGACGGATCAAAACACGCAACTAAAAGTGTTTGTTCACACAGACACAACACGCCACGTGAACACCCTTAGGGTATGTTTACACACAAAATCTAGAAACTGAATTTGATGAAGATTATGATCTTATTCCTATTGTTTTAGAAGGCAAATCACCATTTCAGTTCAGAGACTGAAGAATTTACTGAATGCTGGTTAGCGTTAGCAGGTTAGCCCCATTTCAACAGAGCTAATGCGCAGCTTAGGATGTGAATTGTGATATGATTTGGACTAAGAATCTGCGGCAAAATCTGCTTCTACGTTTAACAGTTTGTGTTTAAACTTTCCATTGGGAAAGTTCGTTGTATCATATATACACTCCGTATACATATTTATACACTGTATATACTCATCAGGTCAGCTCATGAACAGATATTTATCAAATAGTCTAATTAATAAATCTAAGTCTTCCAATGGGAAATCATGTGGAAGCATGTGTAGTGTCATTATTATTATTTAATAATGTAATAAGTATAGTATATACATGTTAATGTTATACATGAAATATAGTGTACATGCTCAGACTGGGCCCCATGGGAGCAGGGAAAACCTCCTGGGCCTGAGGCTGGTTTCAGGGACTAAGGCAGGGAAATAGAGGCAGAAAGAAAAAGGCAGAATATAAGATTTATGTGTAGAATTTGCAGTTTTATACAGTAGATGGAGGATGGTCCCCAACAATTTACTCCACTAGTGGGCCCCAAGAAACATATCCACCTCAGCCTCAAGAATGAACTCCAATGTAGAGCCCTAAGAACCAACTGTTGAGTCCCAAAAATTCCCATGGATTGAGGAGGGGCAACTACACATATAGCGTGTAAGATGGTGAAGATAGAGATCTGGGAATTAGTTATAATTCAGGGGGTGGAGTGGAGGGAGGGGTTGTAATAGTTAATAAAGACAGGGTTAAACAATGAAAACCAAAAAACCTCTAAATTGGATAGTGACCAATGCCAGGAGTCTCACCAACAAAATAAATGAACTAGAATTACTTATTGCTGAAGAAAAACATGACATAGTGGGGATAACTGACACTATGACTGGGTGTTTAACTTACAGGGTTACAGCTTATTTAGAAGAGATTGTTAAAATCGGAAGGGGGGTTGTGTTTGTCTTTATATAAAATCCTGTCTGAAGCCAACAGTGCGAGAAAATATAGATACAGGAAATGAGCATGAGGAGTTATTATGGGTAGATATACATTGGAGTAATAACAATAGTAAAATTCTATTTGGGGTCTGCTACAGGCCAACAAATATAAAAGAACCCATGGAAGATGTACTCCTCAGATAAATAGATGAGGCAGCTAATCGTAATGAGGTTTTCTTATGTGTGACTTCAACGACCAAGACAAAAATTGGGCAACTGAAACCTGTGGCTCTCATAACGGAAACTGTTTTTTGTCAATAACTAAGGATAGTTACCTTTCCCAACTGGTGCAGGAGCCGACTAGAGGGAAAGCCATTTTGGACTTAATATTGGCTAACAGACCAGACAGAATAATAAAGTTTCAGGCTGAGGAGCACCTAGGAAATAGTGACCACAATATTATAAATTTCCATTTCTCCTTCAATAGAGTTTTTTTGTTGAGGAGCTCCAAAAACATTGAATTTCAGGAAGGTTAATTTGGGACAAGGTCTTCAAAAATAAAAGAACAAATAATAAATGGCAGATCTTTAAAAACATTGAATAAACTCACTGTGAGAGATACATACTTTTTGGAAATATTTTGGGGCCTTAGAACCAATTTCTAGTGTTCTATAGAGTTATAGTCTTAACATACAATGATCACCCAAGAACAAATTAATAATGTATGTTGAGGGATCGCTGTAATTATTAGGGTATGTTCATACAGCGTGTTCTGTCCTTGTGAACATAAGTTTTTACCTAAACGGATCCAAACATGCATCTAACAATAAGCAATGTGGTTTACATTGCTTCTACTGTGAAATTCGCATCGGTGTTCACACGAGTGATCGCCAATGAGTGTCTCATTGTATTTTTCGGATTCGTTCCAAGAATTGTCATGTCAATTCTTGATCTAAAAGACGCATAGGGACTATAGGGTGCGATACTGTTGCATGCAACACACATCCAAACACACAGCTGAGTGTTGATACGTGTTGGATACGTTTAGGATCCGATTGCCGCTGCATTTTTGGATGCGATTTTCGGATCCAAAACGGATCCAAAAACGCTGTGTGAACAACCCTTTAGTACCATTACATAAGGGACACTGGTGATGATGTCTCTGGGACATGCACTTATCAGACACATCGATATGCCATAAATGTCAGAGACAGGAATACCTCTTTACCACTCTCGTCCTCTGTTCTCGAAACAGAATAGCAGCAATGCTATGGACTTTTCTAAAAGCATCTGTAGCTGAGGTATCGTGGCAACAGAGGATTCATTTGGTTCATGCTTGGTAATGATATTTGTTTCGAAGTGACCTTTCCAAGGGCCTTCGTTATTTTTGTTATAATGGAAAATACGATATTGTTGGAGGCGCTTTGATGTTGATTCACACTGAGTTTGTTTTACTTAGCAAGCTCCAGAACATTAATCGTACAACTTCTAGTACTACCAGCTCCTGCTCGCCTGGAAAACCTCAATCTGACTGTTATCTATAAATTCAAAGGTCAGTTTTATTGGACTTGTATTTACTGTGCGGTTTTAGTTACTCCCATTAAGAAACAGGCCACTAAACGGTGCTTCACAATTGAAGCATTTTTTGGGTGCGTTTTTTTTGACCGCATTTGTATTCGTTTTGACGCACTTATTTGCGCCTGGACAAATAGCGTTCTATTTTAGCATCGAAGTAATGGCCAATGCAGTTTTACTGCGTGTAATTTTAATTGAACAAAAAACATAATGTCATAAAAAACGCAAAATTCCCCCCAGTGACCCCTACTTTGGCATCATCCTAACATTATTAAACCCTACGAGTGATTGAACCTCACACCCACAAAGGGTACGTTCACAAGGCAGTCATTTACACGCATGTCATTAGGATGCCTGTGAGTTGTACAGTTGCCACACATTAACATGGCATCATAAACACCTCGCACTGAAAACGTCATGCTTCTTCAGAAGAGGTTTTTAAATGTGTTTCTGTCCTGGGAGAAGTGTGGGACGTATGGTTTTATAACCTTTCACAAATAATTTATTAAATAGCCTGGGCCATCAAAAAAAAGAGAGTGCCCGAAAAAATAAAACAAAACCGCACAGAGAAATGTGTTTCTAAATAAACACGCCAAAGGATTTCTTGGACACAAGGGTATTTGTATCTCTTCCATTGATTTACTATGGGGATTTTAACATACGAATGCATGCGAAAAAATATATGTTCTAGCATTGTAGTGGACATGAAGACGGCGTGGGATTGATAACACTTTTATGAAGTCAATTTGTATGAGTCGAAGAATGACCTTTCATGTGTGGGACGTGTACGGTTTTTAAGATGAAGGAGAGGTTTCTTCCATTACGACATTATTTGGGTTGTTACATATAGGTAGCTATTATGGTTTATTGTTAACTTAGCACCGGGGTGGCGTGGAGTCCGTAGGCGTGTTGGGTTAGATGGCGGGAGAGTGTTAGGTAAAGCTTGGCTGTTATCCTGGACTCAGACTACTCTTAACTGATGACTGATGGTTAATGTAGAGTTTGTATGTTGGGGATATGTGGTATAAAGAAAATAGCGGTTTGGCACGAAGTATGCAGCAAACTGTTCGCGTACATTTTTGTGCTCTATTCTTGAAGCGAGCACAGAGTAGTGCAAGTATTTTGGGTTTAATCATAGAAGTTAGTTGGTTTGACATACAACTAGAAGATAAAATGCAGAGTCTTGTAGTGCGCTTTTTTACACAGTCGGGAGGGTCCGGTAGCGTGGACCATGTCAATTACGTGCAGTTGAATAACGCGCACAAAAACCCTAATACCCCTTCTAATGCTGATCTAGTAATAAGGCTAATGTCAGTTATGGGGCCTGCGGGGCTGCTCTGCACCCCCCCAGCGCGGCTGGAGGTATGCGCCCCAAATCAGCGCCCAAACTCCAAAAACAAACCGGCGTAATTCGCTAGTGGTTGTACTGTAGCAAGGGTGCCACCCCTATTGTCAGCACAGCGATCTGCCCCCTTGTAGCCGCGAGTCTGACTGCCACCCCCTTGTTAGAACAATAGATGCCTCCTTGTAGCCTGGTGTGCCCCATTGTTGCCAGTAAGATGACAACCTGTAGCAAGGTAGATGCCCCACTGTAAGTTTATGATAAATTAACAAATAAACGTAACTCACCTGCCGGTACCTATCGAGGTCCAGGTCCCGCGAGTGAAACTATCAGCGGATCCGGGAGCTGACTGAGCGGTATGGGTAGCAGGTGACGTCATCACGCCTGCTTACGTGCACGCAGCTCCCAGGACCCTCAGCGGGCAGTGCTGGCTCTGCCGCCAGAGCAGGAGCAACGAATCGAGCGTCACAGGGGGGGGGCGCCGCCGTTGTGAAGACCTTTGCGGACAAGACTCAAGCTACCCAAAAAAGTGCGCCCCCCTGCACGACGCCTTGGCTGATATTGTATCGAGTGCTCAGATTGACGTGCTCAGAATACATTAGAGGGGAGGACGGCTGGACTATCGGCAGAACGATCCGTCCAGCCCTACACCTCCCTGCACCAGCTAGGCTACTAGCTGCGGTATACTGCCGGTCGCTCTTCGCGCCACAACAAAACGAATGGCCCCAAGAGGTCCACACACGAACAACCGCGGAGCCCTCGAGAGTTCCCCGGAGAGATAGCCACCCTCCTTGCCCCGACCCTAGGAACCACGGACGCCCATGTATAATAGACATGTAATTGTGGTAAAATGTCTAATTAACCACTCCAATCACCCACCGTGCCAGACTTCCAGAACTCTCCAGTGTTCATTCGCTCTAGTGTCTGACTTCTCATGTTCATGGATACATGATGTCTGCAGCCAAAACTCTAGGCTCTCAAGTAGTCACATTAGGACCATGCATGTATAGCCATGTGTACACAGAGGTCCCTGTATAGGCGGCTGCATCATAGTGAATCCCATGAAAAATGCACGTCATCATAGAAGGAATTGCAGTGCGGCAGGCGATAAACTGAGAGCTCAGGAAAAGTGCTGGACACGGTGTCTAAGACAGTCCGTTCGGAGAGGTACGTACAGATTGGTTAATTTTATCTATTTCCCATAGAAACAACTGGACAGTGGTATAGAGTGGATCGGTTTTATTAAAGTACTTGGAAAAACCCCAATTTTAATTCGGGCACGAAAAGGACAAGACAGCATCAAAAGGAGAAGGACGCGCCATCTTTTAGAGCCCCCCTCTCACACATTATCTCGCATGATGTTTTGGCGTTTCAAAATCTGCATGCTTTTTCATGCAGTTTTTGTAACTTTTTTTTACAAAAAATAATGTATGTATTGGTATTTGTTACGGTCTGGAGGTGGATCCACTGGACCACCGCAGCGATGGCTTAAAGACCACCACCAGGGACCACACCCAGTGGAATCTAAAGTGGGACACCCGGTATTCACCAGACCGAGCCCCGCCGCAAAGAGAAGTTGAGATTGTCTTGCTGCGGGCGGGTAGGTATCCACCAGGTCCACTACCATGCGGTGGGGGCTTGCCCTGCGCGCTCCCCGCATCAGGGTCGGCGGCCGCTAAGGTGACTTAACCCAGCGCTATCCCAAGTGTCTGCCTGGTTTCATAGTTACGGACCTGAAGGCTCCACGTTCACAGTCGGTCACGTGGTCTGGCAGGAGGTACAGGACAGGTATGGCTCTGGTTCCCGGTTCTTGACGGTAGACAAGCAGGTGGTCAGGGCTACGGAAGGAATTGAGTTAGGTTGCTAGGGGGGAAGTAAAAAGTAAGCAGAGAGTTCGCGTAAACGGTAATAAGCTGCCTTCAAGACAGCGACACGCTTCTGGAGAACATTTCCTCATTGGAATATACACCAAGAGATCCGCGCAGTGCCTAGGCGGTCGGCAAGGAAGTGGCCGGACTAAATAGGACGCTCTCGTGCCCCCGGCAATGAACCCCAAATATTACCGGCGCACTGCCCCTTTAAATTTCAAACTGCCGGCGACAACATTAGTACAACACCCACCGCCCGCCAGGCCCCTAGGGGCAGAGAGACCGGTGTCCAGGCAGAGCTCTAGCGCGGGGACGGGGGACAGAGCTGACAGAAAGTAGGCCTGATGCCGACGCAGGCCAATCACCCGGGTAAGTGACACGCTGGGCACGGGGGAAGGGACACATCCCAGGACCAAGAAGCGGTCTTCCGAAAACTCCGAATGTGCGGGACAGGGATCCAGCTGGATGATATGGAGAGGGGCAATATGGAAAAACCCGGAGACGACCCCAAAGGGCGTAAATGGCAGTACTGAGCGCCGGGAGAGAGATGGCGGCACTAGGAGGGGTCAATGAGTGGATGGTGAGGGGTGGGTCGGGGCGGTCACCAAGTGATGGGGGAACTGATATTTGATATGGTCAACAAATAATATACTGGTGGGGATGGGGAGGGTGGGAAAATTGGGTCTGTCTAAGGTAAGTGGGTTCAGGAATGAGTTTTTGAGTCGTTCAATAGTGATGGGGTTGGATTTTATTTTAAGGGATGTTATCACTCTATTTGTGGTGGTTGTTGATAGTTGGCATAATATCGACTATATGCATTTGATTGACCTTAATATTACTGCTAATTACTTTCAGGCGGTCGGTTCCGGGATATGGACATACTCTAAATCAGAGAATTTACTTTTATGAAGGTTTGTGGGGGTGTGAAAATTCTATATTAGGGTGTGATAATTTTTAGACAATAGATAATAAGAACTGGAAGTGGAGAGGTGAAGGGCGAAAGGGGGGTAAGATCTCAATGTATTGGGCAGGCAATGGACTGTGGGGTAGATTGATGTGTTTTTTGTTTTGATAGGGGGTGAGAATTGTATTATGGGAAAGTTAGTATTACCCGCAACAAAGCGCGCCGGAAAAAGTCAGGTATCCGTATTAACATCTGTAAGACTAGTGTGAGGAGGGGATTCCTGTTTTTGTGTTTTCTATTGGACGTCTATGGCGGGACTGGTGAATGCTATGGTAAGCTTTGATCAGTCAATTTGTGCGGCTAATCGACGAGCTTTTAGGATTTTTTAATACGAGGCGTTTTATTTTTTAAACTCTATAGCTTTTACAGTGGAGGCATTGCGCCCAAGGTGTGGACTTACATGCTAGGTCGTTATAGAGTGGTGTGGGGCGTATGTCAGTGGTTGCTTTGTATTCGGGTGTAAATGGACTAACCTTTCGAGTGGATTCATGTTTATCATTACTGAATTGTTATGAGTCAGGGGTTCTGTCTTCACTGTCGTTTGCAGTACCCATTGGAGTTAGTAATCGGTAAGGTATGGTAGCTGTTGCACTGTAGTAATCCAATGTCATAACAACATAAACTACTGCTAGCATGTTTATTTTGGGGGTTTTTTTAGTTCTCTAGGTCTGGGTGGTTGTTAAATGATGAGGTACGGGCGTAGGACCGGATGTGGCGAGAAGGAACCAACCATGAATCATTATAAGATATGACTATGGAATTGGATTGAATGTTATTAAATGGATTTTACTGGAGGGGGAACTGTGTTTTATTTTAAATAAAATCTTGCTCGGTATTGTGGAGTTATAATCACATTTACTATAAGTGAGATCTAAAAATTGTCTGGGGCATGTTATTGATTGTCTTATTTTTTTTTACTAGACTAAGTGCCATTTACATGTATGGACATTTTTCAAGTCTCTCCTGTGTCTTTGTTATGAACCCACCCTGCAATGTTGTACCTCTCTAAGCTCATTCGTGGCAATCTTTAAGTCAGTCGAGTGAGATGGAGCGGTTGCAGATATTAGGTGGCATAGGGGTTGGGTAAGGATTGTAAGGGAGATTGGGGCGGCGTATTCGCACAAGGTCTATATCGCGATGAATTCGTCCATTTCTGTATAGGGGTCTCAGCAACTGGATTAGATGGTAGGTTATATGGGGTAGCGTTTGTTAAAATTGGATTAGGGTTAATCTAAATGTAATTGGGTGTATTTCATCTCGTTCATAAACATAGTGTACAGTGAACATCTGCCAATTCACGTCGATATCACTGCCTACTGGTTGATGAATCATACAAATTCGTGCAAACCAAAAAAAGTACTGACACAACCTGCGAAGCAACTTGGGACATCGTGAGGTTCTCCCCGGCTTATAAAGTTTTGAGCATGGTCTCATCGGATTAACTTTTAAATTATTGGTTACAAATTTAAATTTTCGACTAGGTTCCTAGCGTGATATATGTGCATTAAATTTTTGAATTTTGCCATTACTTTTTGTTGCATAGTGAACGATGACACTTCTCCAAAGGGGGGAAGATAGGTTGCTGGTTTGGGTTTTGAACGGGTTGAAGTGGCTTATGCTCAAGAGGTAGTATTATGTAAGCGGATTCTAGTTGAGGAAAGTACCGTAACCCTGGGTTAATTTGGTGGCTTCTTGGGGAGTGTGACTCATACAAGGTTTTATATTAGATTAGATGATGTTTTGATTCTTAGAGGTGCTTTGGTTTAGTATATCGCTGGACATGTAATTGGTATAGCGTGAATTGTTGTGATCCTGGATTTTTATATAGTAATTCTTTATATTGGTAGGTACCTTAAAACTTTGCTTTCGTACAGAGGGCGAATGCTCCATCTTGAAACCACAAGCATTTCCAATGGCTTGCAAGACATTTGGCATCTATATGATGATTGAATTTGCCTACGAACGAGTTTCATATCTGTGAGAAAGTGATATGAATGGACGAAAGGAAGAAAATTTCACCCATGCTTCCAGAAGCCCCCACCCACAATGTACTGGAATGGCTTGTAGCATGGGAACTTGTTGACACCACACATGAGCAAAAAATCAAAAAAGGTCAAGCTGCTCACAACAAAAGCTCAATAGCGGTTGAGATCCAGGTTGAAATTCAGCTGGCCTAATCCATAGTTCAGAATTGAAATACATAGACAAGGCCCTGATATTAATGCAGGTAGTACGGAAGGGGTTGTATTTGGCCAAGGTGCGACTTTGCGAGTCATTGTCACGGTTGCTGGTTGACAATAAAATATAGGCTAAATATGCTAGCGCTGGATCATGGGAACTTTGGGATATCACTAACTTGCTATTTCCTGGATAAATAGAGTGGAATTGGGTGAACTAATGGGTGTGAAGGAAGGTGATTATTTGATAAGAGGGCTGAGGGGTCTTTTGTAGCCTCCATTCATGGCTCCACGAATCACTTTGCTATCCAATGTACATCACATCTACATATCAACACTTGTTGAATGTTGGAGGACTGGATATAGAGAATCGATGAAGTGTGAAGGATAGGAGAGTTCGGGGGGAGAGCTATTTGGGAGGAAGGACGGGAACGTGCGGCTGTGAAGATTTTAGACAGCTTTTAGTAGTGGAGGAACTTGATGTTTTCTAGAGGGGGGATTTGAGGAACGAAGGGCAACTAAATTTTGAGAGACGGAAGGGTGGGCTAGCGGTAAATGTGTTTGGAGGGGGCAGGGAGTGATTGGTCGAATGGAGACTAGTGTTGTACGGAGGGGGGGGAGGGGGGAGTAGGAAGAAGGGGGAGAGCTATCGCAACGGAGTCGTTGTGGGGGTGCTTCGCGACCGATAGCCCGTTGCATGATGGCGGAAGTAAGTAACACACTTGATTGTAGGGCATTAATTCTTCAGGTTGCTTAGGGATTCATTTCTCGAAAATGGATAGCCTTAAATCTCTTAACCAAGAACAAGAATCCCTAAAGACGACAAGCTTCACATGAAAGTCTCTTTTTCTGGCCATTTTGCAGAAGTTTAATCGAACCAACAAAAGGAATGCTCCAGATTCTCAATAGCTCAAAGGGAAGGTCAGTCTTATAGCTTCTCTAAATTCAGCAAAACTGTTTTCAGCTGTGCTAACATACTTGCACAAGGGTTTTCAAGGGAAAAATGGAAATGGGCTTCTTATTACACATATATAGATATTGCATTAAACACCATGCGTTGCAGCTAGATAGTCATTTACCACATTAAACAATGTATAGGAGTGTATTTTGATTCATTTAATGTTAGCTTCATTGAAAAAAACTTCTAAGTGACCCCAAACTTTTGAACGGTAGTGTAAGTGCCTGGAGTTTTACCAGTGCATATGGAAAACGGAACAGTGTGAACTTATCCAATGGGAAAAGTCCAACACTTCAATAAAAATTTTAAACTTTTATTTAGAGTCCATTAAAATAGGCTTCTGTACAATACACACGCTCTACTTATGCATTTTGGATCCTTTACATCCTTTGGTAACAAGCTATCCCCAGTGTGAACAAAGCCTGAGCGATTTTTTTTTATCTGATTCAATTTCATATCAGTATCAGTTAAAAAGTTACATGCCATAGATAATTACTCTTATAGATAATGACTCTTTTCAACTAGGACCAAGTCATCAGAGCCTGGCCCCGAGGCAGCAAACAGGCTGCTTTAGTGGCCTACAGCCAAAACAAATACTTAGTATTTTTTCTTTTCCAGTGTTGAAATGTCCGAATGCTTTGTCTACGGACATCAGGGAAAAAATCCACAACTAGATTGTTCCCTGGAGTAGCGAAGTAGTCGAGACAATATGGTGAATGTTCCCCCCAAAGGTGTGGAGTTGGAGATGTGTAAGGAGATGTTGATTTTCTCTCCGGTTGCCTGAGAGAAGAATGGTGATAAAGCTGGATAAAGTATACATGGCTTAAGGGAGTGAGTATAGTATGAAGGTGGTGGGGGTGGAGAGGGCTAACCTGCAGCTGTATGCTAATTGGGGAAAAATCCACTGCCTCCAACATTAAACAAGCAGGCACTAGGAACACACATCACTGAGCAAACATAGTGTACTAGGAAGGGACAAAAATAAAATAATACCAATGTACAAACAGCCAGCAAAAGCATGAAGAATGAACAAGAGAGGGGACCGAGTCACCAGCCATTGTGTGTCTGCATGTGGCTATTTCCATAGAGACTGAGGAGCAAGTAAAGGATCTAAATTGTGAAGACTCAACAACCTGTTCTGTCCACAAAAACAATCAATGTGTCACAGACACACACTCGCTCCGCTCGCATTGTGCGGACATTGTTCTGGCCATTTCCTTCTAAACCATTGGACGTGGCCGGTGACTTCTGATTCTGCGTCTTTCATCTGCTCATCATTCGCCCTCGCTTTCCCTAGTCTAACAGATTGAGCGCCTCTAAAATGCTTTTCTATTAAACCACAAACTTTGTGCAGGGAACAAAGAGTAAATTACCGGCCTGATCTATCGTTGTCATATAAAGTAATGATAATTGGTCACACTACCGCACCGCTCCCAGAAAATCTTCCTGAAACTAGTATGTGTTAACCATTTGGTAACCTGGAGACGTTAACAAAAGGCCTGGCTTTGCATTTTGCTGGAAGGTTTGAATGGAGGCAACAGATTGCAATGTGTATTGTTCAGCAAATTCCTAATGTATTTACCCCCTTTCAGTTTTGGCCCTCATTGCTTTTTTTATTCATTCCCTATTCCACTGTCTCTCCCTATTAATTTCCCTTTCTCCTTTTCCCTGTTCATTCCATTCTATTATGAATGTAATTATTTAAACGGGAGATCTATTGCAGCTTTATGCTAATGACCCGAACAAAGGAAAGGGGTCTGGGGAGGGGAGGAAGGTGAATAGGGAAAGAAATGAAACTGGAGGGAGGGGGGTTTAGGCGAGAGTGCCAGGGGTTGACCATGTGCGAGTGTATGATTATGTGGAGCTCTGTTGTGTGAGCTGCACGGGGAGAAAATCGAACGGTCAACGAGATTGGGGTGGACGACTTCTGTGCTGGTTACATACAGGAGCTTTTTTTCCACATCTAGATTTTTTTTAGTACCTCTAGCACTTTCTGACAAGCACAGGCTGAGCTATAACTATGAGCGAAGTCTTCCCAAGTTGCAAAACATTGCTAATAGATTTTCATACATGAAGACACCATACTTTACATTAGCAGTTAGCTATAAGTAAAATAGATAATGGATATCCATAGTGTTCCCACCCAGTTCTCTGCCTAAGAAGAAGCTTTATATTTTCAAGCCCCTCTCTTCCTTTCTTTTTGCTCCTAATTTTAGTCCTTATTTCTTTGCTCCACTGTCGACATCCGACCATTTTCCCTACTCCACTTACCCTCTCATTGCTATATCCCTTCTTCATTCCTCTATATATATATATATATATATATAATATTATATAATATATATTATATTAATATATATATATATAAATATATATATATACATATATATTATTATAGATATATATATATTTATATATATAGTAATATATCATGTATCTACATACTTTTTCGTTTTACAGTAATTATCTATGAATAACGTTGTGCGATCCACCGAAATATCAGAAGAATCACATACCACATTACCACACTTTACAATTTGCTCTGTAAGAAATGTTATACATTGTAGATTTCACATGCAATGACATTGTAATATGTAAATAACACTTTATTTGTATATGACACCTTTTGTGATATAAATACACTTTTTGAAGCATATTCAAGTAGCATGTGCTGTGGATTTCTGTACTTATCAGTTGGGTTGCAATACCCTTTCCACTAGAACCGTTTCATAACCTTGTGCTGTTCATTTATAAATATATCTGCCTAATAAGTGGTGCAGCTACCAGTTTACACACAGCCATGTCTAATTCATTATATTTTGTATGTGGTAAGGATTAACACAAGGAAATATATCCAGATTCCTCAGATAACTAGTTGATTCTTGTGTCAAGTGTAGAAATGTTGGAAAAATATCTACATTTACGTCCTTGGAATAAGTTGCATATTTTAGAAAAACACTTGTCCTTGACTTAAATTCTAGCACTTCAATTTTATGTGTTAATTCACATAGTGGCCCCGACGACACGTCACATTTTTTCATCCATGTAATTTTTCTGCATCCAAAAACTTTAAGGGTTTGTTCAATCGAGGCTGCAAGTTAATCATAGATTTTACTTCAGATTTTTCTACATTGACTTCAGTGGTAAAAGCAAAGATTTTGCCTTCTCCCATTACAGTCAAAGTACAAAAATCTGTGATACATCTGCAATAAAATCCACAGCTGATCCCACCCTTGTGTTCACATGACTTTTTGCAGTGAAATAAGCGCTAATTTCATAGGAGAAACGTATGTCTGTTAGCATGTTTTTCGTGCATTTTTATGCACCTTTTCTCCATCAGATATGTCTTTTGAAGCTTATTTTTCTGCTTATTTTCATGCATGTCACTTTTTGTAATTGATGTGCCTTTTGGCTCGTTTATGTGCTAACAATGGTCTTGTACTCCCATTTTTTTTGTGCAGCACATAACGTGGCAAGTGGTGCACAAAAATGCATAGCTGTGCGCCTGATGTGCGCTTTTTCCCATTTACAGGGTTCTCTCACTACATCGATTCATCTTACCTCAGTCCTGTTTTCTCAGTTTCATGTTTGAATTCAGGGACGAGTTTACTGGCTTTACTGACTATTACTGGACTGCAATGACGGGCTGCTGAGGACACCAGTTCTGTAGCTATAGCGACCAGCATTGGCAGCCTATCAGGAGAGATCAAACAGGTCTGTAGCTATAGCAACTTGAGGAGCTGATGCAGCCCACACAAGAGGGAGTATCTAGGAATAGGTAGGACACTGTTAATGAACACATATTACAAAGTGACTTGTTTTTGCAAGGTCTTTTGCAAGAACATAAAAAGCAATCCTTGTAGTGAGACAACCATTTTAAGTTCATGGGACCTCAAGGTCAAATTTTTTTGCTTGCATTTTGACGTCTAAACGGGAAAAAATATATTTTGCACTACAAAAAGATGCCATTGAACCTCGCCACATGGTATGCCCATGCGGAGCAGATCTACTGCAGATTAATTATGAATTTTACTGCAGATTTTTCTGCATTGACATCAGAAGGAAAAGTCTAAATCTGGTTTATCTGCAGATTTTAGTGCAGATTTTGCCTTCTATTGAAGTCAATGTAGGAAAATCTGTGATGAAACTACAAACAAATCTGCGACAGAATCTACCATTGATCCCACCCATTTGAATGTACGTTTAGGGTGTTTTCACACGGTGCAGTTTTGTGGTGTTTTTGGTGCGTTTTTTCACTTGCAGTACTGCACAGCAATTCTTCTGCCTCTGTTACCAGCAAGCTTCTTCCAGTTATCTAAACTGTTTAGAAAGGTGTTACAAATGAGTGATCAAGTACTTTGTTTGAAGTTTTGTGGATTATAAACACAGTAATCAATTACTCATTTTCCAAACAGTTTAGATATGTGAAAGAAGCTTGCTAATAATAAAGGCAGTTTAATTGCTTTTAACTTCAAACCGCACTGTGTGAAAGCCCCCTAAGGCTGAGTTCACACAGTGTTTTTTTATTATTATTATTATTATTATTATTATTAATTTTATAGCGTCATTTATTCCAGGGCGCTGTACATTCAGGGGGTTACATACATAACATAAGTCAAACATTTACAATAGTGACAATCTCTGACTAACAGCAGGTTACAAGGGAGAGAGGACCCTGCCCGCGAAGGCTTACAATCTACAAGGAAGGGGGAAGGAGACAGAAGGTGGGGGTAGACATGTTTGTGGGGTGTAGTGACAGCAAGGTTATTCTAGGTTGTAGGCTATCCTGAAGAAGTGGGTTTTCGGGTTGCTTTTGAAGCTGGTGAAAGTTGGGGAGAGTCTGTTGTGTTGGGGCAGCGAGTTCCAGAGTGTGGGGGAGGCACGAGAGAAATCTTGGAGACGGTTGTGTGAGGAGCTGACAAGAGGAGAGCGGAGAAGAAGGTCCTGTGAGGAGCGGAGGTTGCGTGAGGGGGAGTATCTGGAGATTAGAGCAGGAGGGGAGAGGTTATGGAGAGCCTTGTAGGTCATGGTTAGTAGCTTGAAATTAATGCGCTGGGCAATGGGGAGCCAGTGAAGGGATTGGCAGAGGGGGGAGGCAGGGGAGTAGCGAGGAGAGAGGTGGATAAGACGGGCAGCAGAGTTGAGAATGGATTGAAGGGGAGCCAGAGTCTTAGATGGGAGGCCACAGAGAAGGATGTTGCAGTAGTCGAGGCGGGAGATGACAAGAGCGTGGACAAGCATTTTTGTAGTGACAGGGTTAAGGAATGAGCGGATGCGAGAGATGTTTTTCAGGTGGAGGCGGCAGGTGGAGGTAAGGGTTTGGATTTGGTGTTTGAAGGACAAAGCGGAGTCGAGTGTTATCCCAAGGCAGCGAACTTGCGGGACCGGTGAGAGTGTAGAGCCATTGACTATGATAGAGAGATCAGGGGTGGGGATAGAGTGCGACGGTGGGAAGATAATGAATTCAGTTTTCTCTACATTAAGTTTTAGGAGACGGGAGGAGAAGAAGGAGGATATGGATGACAGGCAGTCTGGGATCTGGGACAGTAGAGAGTTGATGTCTGGGCCGGAGATGTAGAGTTGGGTGTCATCAGCATACAGGTGGTACTGGAAACCGTGTGATGATATGAGCTGACCCAGACCAAGAGTGTAGATAGAGAAGAGTAGTGGGCCCAGGACTGACCCCTGGGGGACACCAACAGAGAGAGAGCAAGAGGAGGTGGTGCGAGAGTGAGAGACACTGAATGTCTGATCAGTGAGGTATGAGGAGATCCAAGAAAGGGCTGAGTCCATGATGCTGAGGGAGGAGAGGATTTGTAGCAGGAGGGAATGGTCAACAGTGTCAAAGGCGGAGGACAGGTCTAAGAAGAGGAGCACAGAGTAGTGGCATGAGGCTTTAGCGGTTAGTAGGTCGTTGGTGACTTTGATTAGGGCAGTTTCAGTAGAGTGGTGGGGTTGGAAGCCAGATTGCAGTGGGTCAAGAAGAGAGTTGGAGGACAGATGGGAGGACAGTTGAAGGTAGACGTGTTGTTCGAGGAGTTTCGAAGCAAATGGAAGCAGTGAGATGGGGCGATAGTTGGACAGAGAGGAGGGGTCAAGAGAAGGTTTCTTCAGGATGGGTGTGATGGTGGCATGCTTAAATGGTGAAGGGACGATGCCAGAGGTTAGTGATAGGTTGAAGAGATGGGTGAGAGCTGGGAGTATAACAGGGCTGAGGTCTGGGATAAGGTGGGATGGGAGGGGATCAAGGTTACAGGTAGTGAGGTTGGATTTGGAGAGTAGAGAGCAGAGCATGTCATGAGTGACAGTGAAGTTTACATCCACATTTGTAACCCAAAATCAGGAATGGATCCAAACACAGAGGCGGTACAAGCCTTTCCATGATAACTTTTCTCTGTGCTGATTTCATTCCTTGTTTTGGCTTACAAATAAAAAACACTGTGTGAACCCAGCCTTAGGTGACGTTGACACGACGAGTAAGACTTCATTGTGGAATCCACGCGGACTCTGTAGTTGAAAACCATGCCGTCCGATGAGTTTTTAATGAGTATTTTTCTTACTAAAGTACATGCTTATTGGATGTGGATTTGGTGTAGTTTCTTTGGATTTGGTTTACACATGGTCTACAATCCAATTCATGCCTATTGATTTTGGATGTGGATCTCATGCAATACCAAATATAAATGTTTTGGGCGAGTACTGCATGAGGATTTTAGCCATCCCCATTGACATCAATACTAATGGAGACATGTATGATCGGGTTTTTCACTCTTTTCTGGCTTAAAATGCGCCAAAAGTAAGCAGGCTACAGTGTATAATGCGCCAAACAAATGTGTTAGGCACATTGCTTGTAAGACTCGACACTTTCTAATGCGCCTAATATGAGGAGGCGTTTTGGGAGCGTATGGCGCCACATTTGTAATATTAGACACATAAGTGAATGTGGGTCGGCAAAATGAGGCGCATTACTGCTGGAACAGGCAGATCTATTTCAATGTGGTCTGTCTGACCCTGAGGAGTCGAAGTGGAGCTAGATTTGCCATTAAGGCAAAAAAATGTCCCTTATTTCTCAACTTACACCAGTACAATGATAAAAAGTAATTTATGATAATTATCAAACTATATAACATTTAATTATTTAAATGTAATAAAAATGCTATCATATGAAATTAATATAAAAATATATAATATCCCAGAAATATACAATTATTTCCTATAAAATGTATTTAAGATTAATAGAATCTAAAAATAGTTTTACATTAAATAACCCACTGATGTTGTTCAGATTTTTTAATTTTTACTACATTAAATTTGACATTTATTTTTGCTGCTCTCACCCTTTATTCTACATACAGCAAGAGCCAGCACAGCACAGGTATTGCTGAGACCTATGGTCCACCAAGCAGGGTCAGTACCATAGTTTCTATTCACGGACATGCTATTCTAATGACTTTCCTTTTATTTCCAGCCTATCTCTAGCCTTTACATATGTTAGGTGCATTACTAATGCATCTAAGTTTCGGAATGCGCCAAACACATAGGTGAGGCGCGTCAAACTTTAGACTCTATTTATAATCGCACAAAAAACACTTTTATACACTGATTATACACTGATAACAAGACGCAATAATTCACTTCAAAGCGCCTTCCCTCATACATGTCTCCCTAACTATCCAGGCGACATTATAACCAAATAATGAGCATATTCAAAGTATTTTTTTATAAACTTCATCCACATGGAATCTGACTAGAAGCCCTGGTTGTGTGGGCAGAGCCCAAGGGTGACTTTACACACTGTGGTGTTACACTGGACCTCATTTATCAGTACGACTGTCCTTGTTGCCCATAGCAACCAATCAGAGCTTATCTTTTATTTCCTGTACTGCTCTGGAAAAATGAAAGCTGTGCTCTCATTGGTTGCTATGAGCAACAAGGACAAGTTTACTATGAGACTGTTCTGCTGCAGGAGGCTCATTGGGGCAGATTTATCAAGACAGTTGCGCCG
Organism: Phyllomedusa bahiana; assembly: GCA_025379985.1. Taxonomy (NCBI): domain Eukaryota; kingdom Metazoa; phylum Chordata; class Amphibia; order Anura; family Hylidae; genus Phyllomedusa; species Phyllomedusa bahiana. Next base: position 31,588 of record JAODAL010004310.1, read on the forward strand.
AAAATTCTGTCTCAATTTGCGGCAAAAACAAGCTTTACGCCACATTTACTATGTGTTTTAGACATTTACCGGGGCTTCTGCGCCTCGTCCGACAAAGGGGGCGTGGTTTCGTAAAAAGAGGCATGGTTAAATGCGGCAAAAAATACGCCAGAATCTGCGACCAAATTCTGGCGTAAAAGTAAGCCAACTTAAAGATGGTACAAAGTTAGACTAGACAATTATAACCTACACCAGATTTATCAACACTATGATAAATGTGGCGCGTTGCAAGACTGTCTGGTATAACTTAAAACTGTCTAAAAGTAAGATACTATTGATAAATCTGCCCCATTGTCTTTTTAAAGGTGTTCACAGTCTTTAGACGCTGATTGTGTGACTAAATTCCGTCATTCAGACCTTTTACACCTGTATTATCAGCACCTATAAAGAATTGACAAAAAAGCCGTTGTGTGAACCGACCCTTACTAGGGAAATAGAAAACACAATACAGAAGTTGCTTTTCGTCTTTGTGGCACTTGTTTTGCACTGTGGCTGCGTTTTTTTGGTCGCTGACGGTTTTTCCAGCATGTTGTAGACAAAAAATGTGTGAATGTGATGTGTTTTTTGTGGCATTTTTCCACATAAAAAATCCATACTTCCCAAGTGTCATTATTTTGGTAGTACAGTCCTTATTTTTAACGCACTTCCCTCTGCCGCTTCTTGCTCTCTCTTTTCACTTGGACAATAGGTTTGCATTAATAATCTTATTTTATTTCTTTACAAATCATTAGCCTGGCTCCTAACTGTATATGAGACGTCAGTTTACATTATTTTATCAAAGTATGCAATGTGAACCTGGAAAATGTCTACATTTCAATAGCTCTTACGATAACATTTGAATAAAAAAAAACTATTCAAGCATACACATAGTCATTAATAAAAAGATCTTATATAGTGAACTGTAAGGGCGACATGTATGATTTTTTTGCACACATTAGTAGTGTAGAATGCGCCTGAATCTATGAACCTGTTCTACTCCGGGTTATAGATTTAGCCCTTTCTAGCTACAAAGCGACAATTCAGGCTCAGGTAATCCACTTTTAAAGGGGTTTACCTCTTCCAGCAGTAATGCGCCTGGATTTGCCGTACTAAACACATAAATGGGTAGCTTCGTACGGTTGTAGTGCAACACGCCTCCAACACACACCCCAATCTCAGACACATTACAAATTGCCGCGGGCGCTCTGTAATGTGCCTAATACTGGAGTGCCCCTGAATAAAAATATAGCGAACAAAGCTGCACCAGTTTTCGGGCTGAAAAGACTTTAGACTTCTGGCGCAGCCCCATTCATACATGTCCCCCTAAATGTCTCCCTTTGACCGTTTAAAGTTGGGAAATTGAAATTGAATCTGAAACCTTAAGTTCCTAAACTAAGCAGTAATCTTGGTAATGCTGAAGCTTCTCTGGGAGCTGATCCTCCTGTGGGGGGATGTGATGTCGGGCATCTACCACCAGACCATGGTACACTGACATTCAATTACTGTAACACACAAAGTTGCACATTCATTAAGGTAAGCAGCACCAAACATAGTGGAGTTCGTGCTATACACCACATTTATTATGTGTTTTAGACAGTTTCTAAACACTTCTGTGTATTCATAATCCAATATCCGCAGCACACTCCTAGCACTAAAAACAATCAAAAAGAACATAGAATTTTAGTTTCTCTAGACTTCTGTGTATTGTCTGGTAATTAACGTGGAAAAGGGGCAACGCTTTGCATGCAACACCATGCGCAAAGAAAAAGGGTCCAAATTTTGCTGCAATTAGTGGTATACAGTAAAGTTATAATAGAAAATCTAAACATGCGTCAGATGTATCAACACTATGATAACTGTGGTGCATTTTAAGGGCTTGTCTGACAACCTTCTGAAAACCGACAAGCAACACTCCCTCAATGACTTCAACGGTAAATCCGTGCAGCAGTCCCCCTGGCACAGATTTTCTGGCGGACATTTTTTTCCACCGCCGGCAGTCCGAAAAACGTAGGACATGTTCATTCTTCCGCCCGTTTTTTGGATGGAACATGAACATGTGGGTGCGAAGGGGGAGGGCTTGAATCCGCAAACCGCGGAGAAAAGCTGTCCCCCTGCGTGCCATAAAAAGACCAAATACCGGTTAGACAATCTGACCGGTATTTGGTGTTTGCCGTGTAAACGCAGCCTAAGGGCTTGTTCACACGAAGTTTTGCCGATCCGCTTTTGGATCCGTTTTGTGCAAGCAAAGCAAAACGGATCTAACAATTGTCAGTGTGATTAACATTGCTTTCAAAGGCAAAAGCGTATTGCCGTTCGAGAGAGAGAGAGAGATTGATTCAAAACGCATCCGGAAAGCCGATCCGTAAAACGCATGATACAAGCATGCAAAACGGATTCAAAACAGCGTCAGCTGTTGCGTTTTGCGGAGCCGCTTTTCGGATGCAGTTTTCAGTGCTAAAAAAACGGATCCGTAAAACGGATCCAAACGTCGTGTGATCGAGCCCTAAGACTGTCAAGTTTAAGTTTACACTTTCTAAGTATTACACAGTATTTCTAAATCTGTCCTAGTGTATGTAAAGCGCTGTGGAATATAAATAGTGCTATATAAGGGAATAAAATAAATACGTAATTTGTGGTTTAAAAAATACATGTATCTTTCAATGTTGTTTTGAAATAAGCACCAGAAATAAAAAAGCATGCATGTTTTTTTCCACCATAAAAACAATGATTAAAATATAAGTGTGAAATCTTAAGTTCCTACACTAATCAGTGATCTTGGTAATACTGGAGCTTCTCTGGGATCTGATCCCTCTGTGTGGGGATTTGATGGCAGGTGTTGGGTATCTACGACCAGACCATGGTACACCGACACTAAGGGTATGTTCACACAGCGTCTTTGTGGCACATAAAGAGTTCGGCATGTAATTGCGCTTCTATACGCACAAAGTACGCCCCGGGATCATTGTAACAGAGATATGATTACATGTCATTTTCTCTAATGCGTATTACGCGCCGGAAGAAGAATTGACTTGTTACTTCTTCCTGGCGCTTACATGCTGGGGAGATTGAATTTCTTTTGGAGTCGGCACAGAACCTTTTAGAAGTATGCACTGTCCAGGGCGTTTCTCTAAAATACCAGGTGTATATTGGCCTGTACAGTACACAATGATATACACCCCAAAGATGCTGCGTGAACTCACTCTAATACTATACAAAGTATAAATCTGTGCTCAAAAGGTGACAATGTCATCCCCTTGTATCTCTAAGATGCAACAGACCTTAGTTCGTCCAAACACAATCCCCTCTCCGCCAACTTCCCCGAGGTCAAACACTACACAAACAGCCCATTCTTCATGCTCAGTGTGATCAGAGAGGATGGAGCCTCTGAAGGCAGCACACTTCTCCTGACACAACCAGGAATAAAACAAAGGCACAGAAGGAGAATCAGCCCTCAGCGGGCTATTGATTACAACTGCGAAATACATCATCAGACAAAAAGCAGGACACACACCATAATGTGGCAGCATTCAGAGCGACGCATTGGAGAGCTAGATTACATCTAACCAGGTCAAATTGCTGTGCAGACACTTCTCTCCTCATTTCACAAATACTAACTTACATAATAATATGTAATAGCCGAGAATTCAGCGGATGACAGAAGCTGCAGGACTTGAAGAGGTGCTGAGCACTAAGCGGGAAAAACAGCCCAATGTGCCATTTCTGTGTCCTGTTATCTGAAATCACATTCATTATCTAAAATCCCATCTCCATCCGTGTTTAACTGGGGTTTCTCTTTTAGCCAGCGGGGTGAAAGGGGAGCGCTCTCCATTTCAGAGCAGAATTCACCACATGCATCTATTAGTCACTGGAAATATTACTCCTGTTAATCTACAGACACAAACTGTGGAAATTGGCACCATGTCTGTTCTTATTTATTATAAGGAGAGTGGATTAACATTCGTTTAATTTTACAACAATCCTTAAATACCTTTTTTCATCTTGTAGCCGACACTTCTACTAAAGTGGCCAAATCTATTTTCAACTAGTAAGTATCTAGTAATAAACTAAGCCTCCTATGTAATCTAAATGTAAATGAATTTAAAAGCTTCCAGAAGTATGTGAAATAGTAGTTTTCATAGGGGCGGATATGATATACCTCTGCAAACACCACAGCAAGGAAAAATTGTACTTTAATGTAACTATCTGAGCACAATGGCCCTTTAGGCTATGTTCACACGACAATTATTGGGACGTATCTCGCCCCGTAATTCGCGCTGTACTGCGCTAAATACGGGGCGAGATACGTTCCAATAATTACGGTAATCCACAGCTCTCTTAGAGAACTACCCTGTTTCCCTGAAAATAAGACAGTGTCTTATATTAATTTTTGCTCCTAAAGTCAACCTATGACTTATTTTTAGGGGATGTTTTTTTTCTATGAACAATAATTCACATTTATTGTTGAACAAAATATCAACATGTATTAATATACTGTAGTGATTTCATCACAAACATCAGCATAAGCAGCCACTCTGAACTGCATAAAAAAAATGCACTATTTCTTATTTTCGTGTCTTATTTTCGGGGACACAGGGTATGGATTACGTCTCCTCTCCCCGCTTGCACAATATACTTAGCGGGGAGAGAAGTGACATGTCAATTATTCACGGCGTATACGCGTCGTGTATAATGAATATCTATGGGGCCGGTGAGCTGCCGCCCACCCCGCCCGCCCCCGAGCACACGGTGTAATTGCGGGTGAGATACGTCCATTACACCGTGTGCACATAGCCTTAGCGTCTTTCTTCTCATCTTTGCTATATCTTAGCTTCTTTATGCCATATGGGTTTTACATTTTACTGACTCTTACTAAGGAGTCCATTATTGACTGGAAAAAAACTTATGTTACTGGATATTAACCCTATATTAGGGGCAACATTAGGGCTAATTAGGGCAGATGGGATCACCACTAAGGGTGCTTTCACATGGTGCAGTTTTTATGCATTTTTTTCACTTGTAGAACTGCACTGCAATTAATTTATTAACCTTTATTGACAGCAAACTCCTTTCAGTTATCTAAATTGTTTGGAAAGGTGTTACAAGTGAGTAATCAATTATTGTGTTTATAATGCGCAGGACTTTAAACGCAGTAATTGATTACTCACTTGTAACACCTTTCCAAACAATTGAGATAATGGAAAGAAACTGGCTGGTCATAAAGGCAGTTTAATTGCTGTGCAGTACTGGTAGTGAAAAAACGCACCAAAACCGCACTGTGTGAAAACACCCTAATGGTATGATTAGGGTTACTGTAAAGGGACAGTATTGGAGACACCTTTTCTCTTTCTATCCTTAGAGAATACTACATTATTGAGTACAACTGGATTTTTCACCATTCACCTTATTGATGCTACATTCAAGGGTGGTAAGTGCTACTTTTATTATATTATATCTTTCTATATTGAACACATACATTAATTTTAATATTTTTAATTGAAAGTTATGTTTTAAGGGGTTGTATTTTTCTCTACGACACCACCTTTTAATGTAACGTCGCTTAAAACCAGTACTACAGATCATTCAATATATTAGGCAATTACAGCAATGGCCTTGTGTCGAAACCATTCTCTATTCTTGTCTGGTGAATAATATTTAATAAAGCTATGTACAAACAGAACAGAAAAAATGGTAAAATAAAATGTATTGCTTTTATTGTAAAGATCTCAATAAGAGTGTGAACCAATAATATCATTTAATGCACAAATCATCGAACGTGTGGCTCTCTATACCCGCTGCCTGGAATGACAGCACCGCAGTTAAATATACCCTTGGGTGAATTATTTCCCTATAACTTACTATGATAACTTGGAAGGCCCCAAAAATTACCGCACTGATGTAATGATCCTATGCCTGTATCTACTTTTAGAACAGAAAATATAAAGTACTGACATACAGTAAAGTGTAATTATTAACCAGGTTCAATCTAACTAGAATTTACATTTCAATAGCTTTCAAAATTCAAATTTAAAATTCTACAAAATCTACAGTGTGGTAAATTCGTAATTAAAAATAAGCATATAAAATGTACTTATGCTGCAGAAGGGAAATATTTCATTTTGTACCTACTGTAACTATTTCTAACAACCAGTTTACACATGCAGTTAGGTGTAAGGCTCTTTTTACATTGAATTTTGAATTTGAGTCTGCAGGATGTATATGTCAGAACAACTTCAAACACAGGACAATGATTGGGCATAGATAGTCATATGAACTCCGATCAACCAATCATTCCCCTGCTTGTCTGGTAATTGGTCAGTTGCACATCTGTGCGTGTAACCATCACACGTAGAATGTATTGCCGTGTCTCGAGGACACAGAACGACTAATTAGCATGACATTCAGGGCTCAGTTACAACATTTCTCGGCCCATGCAAAAGGGCCCCAAATCGCCCAAGCTATAACTCTGACATATGGCAGTGGATAGGTAAACATGGCATCCATCAGTTGCAGGCTCCAATTATAAAGGATGATTTTAAGGTATAGTTTCTTCCTACTGGATGTCTCTGTATGAAATATTGCAGTCTGCTGTGTTATTCCACATACAGTGGGGAAAATAAGTATTTGATACACTGGCGATTTTCCTGACTAAAAAGAATGGAGAAGTCTGTAATTTTTATGGTAGGTACACTACAACTATGAGAGACAAAGTTGAAAAAAAAAATCTAGAAAATCGCATTGTATGATTTTTAAATAATTAAGTTGCATTCTATTGCTTGAAATAAGTATTTGATCACCTGCCAACCAGCAAGAATTCTGGCTGTCACAGACCTATTAGTTTTTGTATAAGAATCCCTCCAAGGTTGACCAAGTTTGCACACACTGCAGCAGGAATTTTGGCTCATTCCTCTATACAGATCTTCTATAGATCTTTCAGGTTTTGGGGTTGTCAATGGGCTACATTGAGTTTTAGCTCCCTCCAAAGATTTTTAGCTACTCCAGGACCTTGAAATGCTTCTTACGGACCCACTCCTTTGTAGCCCTGGCTGTGTGTTTCGGGTCACTGTCTGGTTGGAAGACCAAGCCATGACCCATCTGCAATGCTCTTACTGAAGGAAGGAAGGTTTTAGCCAAAATCTTGCGATTCATGGCCACATCCGTCCTCTCTTCAATATGCAGTCTTCCTGTCTCCTTTGCAGAAAAGCGACACAAAGTATGATGTTTCCACTCACATGCTTCATGGTTAGGACGGTGTTCTTAGTGTTATACTCATCCTTTTTCTTCCTCCAAACACAGCAAGTGAAGTTGATACCAAAAAGTCATCTGACCACAAGACCTTCTCCCATGCCTCCTTTGGATCATCCAAAGGGTCATTGGCAAACTTTAAATGGGCCAGGACATGTACTGGCGTGAGCAGGGGGATATTGCGTGCCATGAAGGATTTTAATCCATGACGGCATAGTGTATTACTAACGGTAATCGTTGAGACTGTGGTCCCAGCTCTATTCAGGTCATTGACCAGGTCCTCCCATGTACTTTTGGGCTGATTCCGGATCTTTCTCTTAATCATCCTTACCCCATGAGGCAAGATCCTCTATGGAGCCCCAGACCAAGGAAGATTGACAGTCATCTTGGTTTCTTCTATTTTCTAATAATTGCGCCAACAGTTGTTGCCGTCTCATCGAGCTGCTTTCCTATTGTCATGTGGCCCATCGCAGCCGTATGCAGGTCTACAATTTTGTCCCTTAGCTCTTTGGTCTTGGCCACGGTGGAGAGGTTGGAGTGTGATTGATTGTGTGGACAGGTGTCTTTTATACAGGTAACAAGTTTAAACAAATGCAATTAATACAGGTAATGAGTGTAGAGTAGGAGGGCTTCTTAAGAAAAACTAACAGGTCTGTGACAGCCAGAATTCTTGCTGGTTGGTTGGTGATCAAATACTTATTTTATGCAATAAAATGCAAATTAATAATTTAAAAATAATATAGTGTGATTTTATGGATTTTTTTTTTTTTTACGTTTCTGTCTCTCACTGTAGAAGTGTACCTACGATAAAAGTTGCAGACCTCTCCATTCTTTGTAGACAGGAAAACTTGCAAAATTGCCAGTGTGTCAAATACTCATGTTCCCCACTGTAGCAAAACCTAATGTATACTGCCCCGACAGAGACAAAAAGGATAATCTACTGAACACTATTGAGTGAATGGATCCTATGGATAACAGTGGCCTATGTGCTAGGAGCCTCCATGGCCCATGTGGCAAATTTAGACTGCAAACTGCTGTGTGAAAATAGCCTGAGTTGACTGATGGACCCTCAATTAAAATAGTCCTCTATCAGTCAGATAAATGTTAAAGGGGTTGTCTCGCTACAAGGATTGCTTTTTATATTAAAGATCTTGCAAAAACAAGTCACTTTGCAATATATGTCCATTAGCAATGTCCTACCTTTTCCTAGATATTCCCTCTTGTATGGGCTGCATCAGCTCCTCAGGTCACTATAGCTACAGACCTGTTTGATCTATCCTGATAGGCTGCCAGCACTGGTTGCCATAGCTACAGACCTGGCATCTACTGCAGCCTAGTTGAAGCCAGTAAACACGCCCCTGAATTAAAAGTGAAACCAATAAAACAAGACTGAGGTAAGATCAATCAATGTACTGAGACAACCCCTTTAAGCCTATATCCCACTGAGAACTCCCCATTTCCAGAAAATTATAGATGACCATTATTGTGCTGGGTGCCAGGCAATAAAACAGGCAAAAAAGGCACAAACACAGAGGTTTCCCCAGAGATTTCAGTGCATCATTGAGCCCCCAACATCTTGCTTAACACTGGGGAACGGGGCAATAAAGCAAGAGCTTGTAAGGTTGGTTCCAAACATTGTGTTCTAGAAACATTTTTTTGATTTTTTTAGATGCAAAAACTTCTGTGGCCAGATGTCAGTTGGCAGTCAATAAGGGAATATTAAATACACTACATCCATTGTTTCTTCCTTTGCAAAATTGTTTGACCAGTGGTAATTTTTCCAAACTCAATATTAATTGTGCCAGAATTCTGGCACAATTTGGGCCTAAGTACAAGTGTACATCCTTTACAACACATTTATTACATGTTTCAGACACTTCTTTGCCTCATCTGACAAAAGAGTGTGTTATTTGTAAAAGGGGCATGGCTTCGGTAATAGAGTTGTGGATCAGTGGGGAGGTGCATTTGTTAAAAAAAATAAATAAATAAATAAAAAAAAGGATTCTTCAGGATTTTGACACAACCAGAGACATAAAGTAAGCCAGCTCATAGAAAATGTAAACTTAGACTATGAGGTCCTAAGTGTTAAACACTATTGATAAATCTGCCCCATAATGCTGTAGGTATGGGGTTTTTTTCCGGTAGTTTGTGCATTTTTCCCCTAAAGATCTCCCAAACGTGAATCCTTAACCTTGTTTTGTGATAGGAAAGTCGTACTACAAAAATACACCCATAGAAAAAGCATGAGCCTAAAAACATTCTTTAAAAAAAAACTGTGAAAACTGCATCAAGACACACATAAACCGTGGAAATGAAATGAAAGAATGTAGATTTTGAGGCATTTTTATCAGCCACAAAAATATGCCATAAGAAAAGTGGGAAGGAAGCCTACATGCTGACCACCTCTCCAAAGATCAAGATATTTTGTGTATAAGAATATGAGTTTAGGCTGCGTTTACACGGCAAAGACCAAATATCAGTCAGATTTTCCGACTGGTATTTGGGTTTTTGGGTACACAGTGGGGCGACTTTTCTCTGCGGTTTGTGGATTCAAGCCCTACCCCTTCGCACCCACATGATCATGTTCTGCCCGAAAACCGGGCGGAAGAATGAACATGCTCTAAGTTTTTCGGACCGCCGGTGGTGCATAAAACCATCTGGCGGAACATCCCCACTGCACGGATTTTCTATTGAAGTCTATGGGGGAGCATTGCTTGCCAGTTTTCAGTCTGAAAAACCAACAAATAACCTGTGCCTTGGGTCAAGCCCTTATTAAAGTCCCAGGATAATTCCCTCAGACAAGGCATTGTGCTGCCTCGTACATGTTATGATCTGTATCCTCTGTTGGCTTTATAGGTTTATATGTACATGGGGTTTCATTATTTTGTTTCTGTGAATAGTTTTGAGCCTCTTAGGGTACGTCCATATGACAAAGGACAAAATACTCATCTGAATCCTAGAACCGTGTCGTCCGATGAGTATTTGGACAGTATTTTACACAAGAACCTGATTTTTAACTTGAGCCTTGTTTTATGGAGCGCATTTTCGCTGGATTTTGATGCAGTTTTTGGATTCAGTTTTTCAATAATTTTTGCACCATAGAGCACTATTGAGTCTTTGGACGTGGATCTGCGCTAAAATATGCGCTAAAAAACTTGCACAAAGCTCTTGATCGTTTTTCATGCCATCCTATTGACTTAAATAATAAATGTTCTGCCATTTTTCAAGTGAAACACGGAGGAAGATTGAGCATGTTCGTCGTTTTTTTTTTTTTTTTAAAAAAAATGTCAGTTTTGAAATCCAACGTCAGAAAATCCGAGTTGTGTGGATTACAATGCGGATTTTCAATTGAGGTCAATGGGGATGGTTTTACAGTTGTTTTTTGACAGTTTGTAAAACCCAAATCCACGTGGATTTCTGACTGGAACTGCTTGTCGTGTAGTCAGACTCTTATGTCATGCCTGAATGCTCCTTATTAGGCACCTTGTGATATTCCCATATACATACTTTCTATATAGGTGCTCCTTTGTGCAATATGTATTTTACTATGTGTTTTATTTGTATTTTATTATGCTTCAGTAACAATCGTTCTTTTTTTTATCTATATGCTGTGCAAGTTGTTTTGTAGCTGTCTTAAGAGCCAGCTTAGAAAGAACCTAGAAGTAAAGTGGCCTGAGAGTTGTGATGCTGGATCTACTACGGGTTAGTGACCAGGTCAGTGACCTGGTATAAAGAGATATATCTAATCTCTCCATATTGTGCACCTGCCCCGCAGAGCTTCTAATGTTACTGTCCACTGCCGAGCCCTCCAACTCCTGTACACGACTTCACCTCTCCGTAGCATCTGGCCGCAGGCAGAACAATGTAGCCCCAAACCAGGTCACCCCTCGCTATCCAGGAACTCAATAAATGGGACTGATCTTCTGAACCGCAATAATATAGTGCTTACAATGAGAACAGATGATGTCTTATCTTTCCAGGAACTACTTTATAGATCAGGAGGTAACAAGCAGAACATGGACGATAGGTAGGCAGAGGTAGATGACCGCCTAGGGTGCCACTTGATCCCAGGCAGAAAGAAGGTGCACGGGGGCATAAATGGGGCAGAATTTTCCCATTGGGGGAGCACTATGTGCCTTATTTGCCTAGGGAACCAGAATACCTTGTCCCAGTCCTGGTAACAAGCATACAATTGGTAGCTGATCTCAGAGTTTCACATAAGATGTGGGCACATCATAATAGTTGTTAAGAATACAGCTCCATATAACTCTAGGTATCCACAGCACGTGATAAATTAGCCTGCAATAAAGCCATAAACACTTCGCCTTTGTGTGGGGTTAGATGGATGGAGATGTGATGACCACAATCTGGGTGGCTTTTGTGAGATAAGAGGGGCTCAGCCTCTGGTGACTTTGTGTATACACGGCTTTTTGTTTGTGGCTATGGAGAGACAGTTGGTCGGAGGAGGCCAGGGCCCTCCCTGCTCACCCCCCTTCTCCCAGGCACGTGTCTCCAAATACAGCAGATTGGACACATTCCCCCTTTCAATAGCAAGAGGTTAATTTCCTATAGCCAGAGGTGAAGGGGGCAAGGGTCTACACACACACTTTATTTATAGCGCCTGCCCACTAACCGCCTGTACTAGCCACAATGACTGCCTGCAACAAACCATTGCACTTAACTCTATAATGACTCACTAATATCCACTGCTGGGAAATAAGCTATGTGTCTTACCCCCCAAATGTCCCTCTTTTGAAGGGACAGTCAATATTTTTTACCAAAATCCTTCTGTCCCTTTTTACTCTTCAAATGTCCCTCTTTTTGACTTGATAAATAAACCGGCATCAATAAACTTACTGTATTGCCTCAAAAAAACATCTCTCTGGCTCCTAAATGCATACTAGGCTACAATTTATATATGATTTAATAAAGTGTTGCCATTTGAACCACACAAATATCTATATGATTTTGTGCTAATTTGTCAATGTAAAACTTTTATCGCATACCAGATATACATGACAAGAGGGAACCATAATGTTCCCTCTTTGACCATCCAAGAGGTTGGTAGGTATGTGTATGTTAATAAGAGTTACATCTCCTCACCTGCCTAATGATAGCAGTATACAACCATTACCTTACCCTGTGACCGGACTGGAGGGACATCTGCAGAATACACCGACCAGTGACGTCTGAGCAATCACCACATATTCTTACATCTTCAACTCAAACCTAAGTAAAGACAAAGCTGGGAAGAAAGGGGCAAAGTTATCTGAGCATCAGCAATGATCAGAAATCACATCACAAACCTCCAGCCATAAGCCTTGTATACTCCTTATAGCTCTGTACATGTACAGACACAAAGGAGCAAACCCTCAGTGTAGACATGTACAGGAGAGAAAGCTGGGTCCATACCTGTTGCCCAATCTATAGGGAATGTATATCTATCAGAAGAACTATATGCCCACCTGTGATACCTTTATGAATAGGGCCAACATTTTATCCTAAATTATAAGCACATTATAATACACATTACCTATAGTAATACTTAAATACGCCACATTTGTAATAGGGATGGGTATATAGTAACTGCTGGTTCTTACATTAATTCTTATAGAAATCGCAGCCTCGTCACCATTAATGCCACAAGTAACATGTATATTTCCCTTCTCTTCTATTAACATTTACAGTGGATATTCTCACTAGTGAAGTTTACAGTAACCATTATATACTCACTAGTGAGGTTTACAATAACCACTATATTCACTAGTGAAGTTTACAGTAAATCCTATATATTCACTAGTGAGGTTTACCACTGGTCACTAGCGACAATTACAATAACCAATAAATACTCACTTGTGTTGTTTATAGTGATACCTATATACTCTCTAGCAGCATTTACAGTACCTCCTAAATACGCACTAGTAAGGTTTAACGTAACCCATATATACTCAATAGTGAGGTTACAGTAACTCCTATATACTTATTGGTGATAAAACCTGAACTAATCTTTACATCCTTACTATTACATTTAGGGTATGTTTGCACTGTTAGCAATTTCAACTGCAAAATCCACTGTGGCTTTTAAGGAAATCTGTCTCAGGAATCCACGTTTACCAGTGAATTTAGGACATGGATTTCCCATCTGGGGTGCGGATTACAGACTGTCATCTCTCCACTGGATTCTCTAGCAATAAATCACATCACTTCTTTATTTTCTGTGTTGTGCATTATAAATGTACAACTATCAACACATTCCAGCCAATACAATACTAGTAAATACCTATCTGATATACTTCATGTTACTGTCCAGTAATACCTCTGCTAACTTTCATGTTACTGTCCAGTAATACAGTAATACCTCTGCTAATCTTAACATGACTGACCAGTAATACATTACTGCTAACCTTCACATTACTGACCAATAATACATACAGTACTAACCTTCATGTTACTGACCAGTAATACCTACAGTAATACCTCTGCTAACCTTTGTTACTGACTAGTAGTGCATACAATAATACTTCTGCTGACTTTCACATTCTTGAACAATACAATAATACCTCTGCTAATCTTCATGTTACACTATTGTTATTTATTTTAGAGCCCCATTAATTCCAGCTAATAATAATGCTGTATGGGTCAAGGGTTTCAGGTACATAATATAAGACAAATACAATAACACTAAGTAACACACTGATATGGAAGGCGAGATGACCCTTATCGCAAGGGCTTGTGATCTACAATGGAGAAGTTGGAGACAGAAGGTGAGGGAGGGAGAAGTGTGTATTATGGTCTAATCGTAGAAGGGTTATTGTAGGTTGTATACTATTCGAAAGAGATGGGCGTTCTTGTTGCATTTGAAACTAGTAAAGTTTTCTTAGAGTCTAATATGTTGGGGTAATGAGGTCCAGAGTATGGGGGAAGCACAAGAGAAGTTCTGGAGATGGGTTGTGAGGAGCTGACTAGAGGGGAGCAGACAAGAAGGTCCTGTGAGGAACGGAGATTGCTTGAGAGGAGGTATCTGGAGATTAGGGCAGAGATGTATAGAGGTGGTGGTGGGTTAAATTATGCAGAGCCTGATGTGTCATTGTTAGCAGCTTAAACTGAATTCTCTGTGCAATGGGTAACCAGTTGAGGGATTGGCAAAGGGGAGGCAGTGGAGTAGCGATTACAGCGGTGGATCACCTGGGCAGCGAACCTGAGGATGGATTGAAGGGAAGCAAGAGTGCTAGACAGAAGGCCGCAAAGAAGGATGTTGCACTAATCCAGGTAAGCAATTTTGTGGAGTCAAAGTCAAGAAAGGAGCGGATTCTGGAAATATTTTTCAGGTGGAGGTGGGAGGAGGTGGTCAGGGCTTGGAGGTGTGGTTTGAAGGATAGGGCAGGGTCAAGGTTTTCCAAAGGCACCGGACTTGTTGTAGTGGGGAGAGTGTGGAGCCATTGACTGTGATAGTTCGGGTAGATTAAGAGGTTGAGTGGGATGGGGGAAAGATGATGAACTCCATTTTCTTTATATTGAGTTTGAGAAAGCTGCAGGAGAAGAAGGAGGATATGGACGATAGACACTCTTGGATCCTAGAAAGAAGAGTTGTGTAGGTACAGAGGTGTGGCTGGATACTACTGTAACGCCATCACGTGACTCCAACATTACAAACTCCAGCAGACCAGACTACAACGACCTTTACTAACCCGACCACAGATGCAGAACATACTGCATCGGACATACTGAGAGGGTCAGACAGGGCAGAAAGTGGGGTCACTTTAGATAGTGAAAATAAGAGGATTCACAAAGCACTGTCCAGAGGAGATAGACTGATTGATAGATATGAGATACATAGGTAAATAGTTAATAAACAGACAGAAAGACAGCTAGATAGATAGATAGATAGATAGATAGATAGATAGATAGATAGATAGATAAAAGGTTACCTTCCTAAAAAAAGGCCACAGGTACAGTTTAAACCAGGCATCCTCAAACTGCGGCCCTCCAGCTGTTGGGAAACTACAACTCCCATCATTCCCACTCTTATAGATGATATAAATGCATGATGGGAGTTGTAGTTTCCCAACAGCTGGAGTGGGGGAAAAAAAAGTTGTGGAGTGCTGCGATTTTATACCTTTGGATAGATATAAATATAGATATAAAATGATAAATAAACAGAAGATAGAATGAAATATAGATATTTATAGATATTCTAAACTTGAAGAACATGAGCTCTAGTGGATTTTTAGACTGAGTTCCTTGAAGCCGTGGCCTGACTGTAGAATGTGCAGTGTCCAGTCCTACAATATGATAGATTTGCCCTTTCTTTCCTCCTTCTTCCCTCTCTTACCAGTTTGTTGTCTGCATTCTTGTAGATGTGTTTGGATTTCTTACTGATTTATTTATATCTTTAGTTAGTGTTGCTTCTGTTTTTTTACACTTTTTATCTGGGACAGGGATAACTACACTCACTTGAAGCCATTTGGATATTACCCTTTTTGTAGTTTATGTGCTTTTCCTTTCTTCTGCTTGCTCAGCATATGTCACTTACTTGTGTATTACTATAGACATACATTTGTTTGCATTATTTGATACCTTGTATTGGGACATTTCAGCCCTCTTGTAGGTGTTGGAGCACACTGTTGAGAATCCCTGTAAGGGATGTTCTTCCTGGGCAATCTTTTGCATGATATGGATTGATGGTGCTAAGGCTGTTATGGTTGTGAGGTGGAATGTCCCATTTTGGGATGCCTCATCTCATTTACCTCCTCTAAAGAATACCATCCTTTTTTAGTTGAGCAGTTTAAGTCCTATAGTGGAGGTTATTCACTTGTTTTTGTCATTTTTTCCCTTTCATCAAGCTCCAGGATGGAGTGTTTGCTCCTGTTCACCAGGAGCTGTGATCACAATCTGGAATGCTGCCGACTTGCTTCAGAGTTGAGCGCATGCGCATATATTCCCAAGTGGTCGGCAGTACTATGTGTCTCACATATGAGAGGATGCGCTATTTTAGCTGCCTCTCCTATGTGTTTCACTGAGCATGTGCAGCACAGTTTATAAAACATGATTTCCTCACTGATCTGTGCACTTTACTGGCGCCTTATGAGGAGGGATGTTATTTTATACCCAACCCCTTTCTTTTAACAATTATTTATGCACTTTTATCACATTGTGATCACTTTTCAAAACTTTGTATTATTATATATTATATGTATGTGTGTGCTATTATATAAATTATATATACAGGCAGTCCCCGACTTACATCGTTCCGACTTACATACGTCCCCTAGTTACATACGGAGACTTATGGGGCGTGGCTGACATTCAACACTGAGCCACGCCCCATAATAACCAAGTGCCAGCATGCCACAGCTGCACATGAAATACAGAAAGTTAGGTGAAATCTTCTAAAAAGGGCACAGACAGCAAAATAAATGTAAAAACTGTTCCCTGTACTATCAAAAACAAAAAAAAAAATTGTTTTGCTGTAATTACATTTAATAAATATACCTGTTCAAACTTACACAATTACAACTTAAGAACAAACCTACAGTCCCTATCCCGTTTGTAACCCGGGGACTGCCTGTATAAATAAATATATGTTTGTATTATTATAGGTATGTGTATATATGTGTGTGCGATTAGATAAATTATATACAATATATGTGTGTATTATAATATGTAGGTGTATTACAGTATAAATTATATGTATGTGTATATTATTATATGTAGATGTAATATATCATATGTATGTGTTTTTATTTTTGTATATAAATTATGTATTGTGTGTATTATATAAATTATGTATTTGTTTTTTGTGTGATATTATGATTTTATATACTGTGTGTGTCATTATATAAATTATATATGTATTAGTATGTGTATATATTTTATGCTATGTTGTGTATATGTATGATATTGTACTGAAAAATGTATATACTTAATAATATATATATATATATGTATAAATAAAATGTGTGTTGCCATGTATGGTTAGCTCTTGTCTGGTACATTGGGATCAATGTGAGCCCATACAGGTTGCATATGTAGTTTCCAACACATGTTGTTCCACACGATTATGGCATCTTATGTATTTTGCTATGAAGTTTCATCTGAGATATTGCACTTGCTATTTTCAGTTTTACTCTTTTTAGCTCATAGCCATGTAACCATAAAGGATGGTGAGGTCACTGTGTAATCAGTGGCAGGGACAAGGGGCAGGTGTTTCTTGTTTCCAAGAGTGAAGGACCGAACATGCTGCAAAGAATGTAAGAGTTTATCTGTGAGGACCACATCAACTTGATGTGTAATAAGTATAAAGAACAAAAGTTGATAATAAAAGAGTTCACTGCAGATAATTCCAGATATGAAAACTGTACATTTCTATTCCTCCACACACGACCATGTTTGATGGAAATGTCAATTTTTCACCTTTATTTAAACATCCTGGCATTAAAAAGGTCAAAGGACGACTGAAGGGTGGGTTCCTTCATTTACATAAATCCTGACCAAATGACATATATAGAAATACAAACCTTGGTGTTGGGGTCACACTAACCCTATGGGACCACTAGAGATTTTTTTTCATGGTACCAGACAAGGGGTTAATGTAACTGACCGGCATTCCTATGGTCACTCTTCATATACTGGGATGCTTGACAGAGGCTCTGTGCGCAGGAGCTGAAAAGTTGCTTTGTGACTTAGAGGAATAAATCACTTTTTGCACTAGATTTTTCAGGGGCGTGGGATGTTTTTTTGTGTTTGACAGATGGACAAACCGACAGTTTGTTTACACAACATTTTCTGGATTGTATTTTAGTGCGTTTAACGGTCCAGCATCAGCCTCAGACCAGCTGCAAACCTTCCTTCATTGACTCTAATGTAAAATACGCCTTGTCGCTCACACGAAGCGTACTTCACAAGTGGAATTGCGAGACGTTTTTGGACGCAATTACGGCTGTAAAAATAAGTGACGTCAATACTTGAAGAATTTTTCACTCGTAAAATCCCCAGAGTCTACAATGAGAATAGGATTTTTCAAAATGCGCCTCTAATCAGGTGTTTTTTGAAGTTGATTTGGAATTGTAAATTTACTCGCTGTGTGAACATCCCCATTAATAGATATTAGCTAGAATATAGATAAATAGAAAGACGTGGGAAAGCGCTAGAATATAGATGGAGATAAATATTACATACATAGACTATCGATAGGGGGATAATTTATACAGGACAGAATAATAGATATTACAGGTAAATGTGACATAAACATCTAATGACTGCAGCCGTCCAAAAATGATCCAAAAAACAGATTGCTCCATACTTATAACAAAGTGCGGAGTCTGACTATGGAATACACTGCTTTCTCTCTTTTTTGCATTTTTGGAGTGCTGCAGTCATTGGATGTTTTTCTAGTTGATTTCAGCCCTAGAGTCAGAAGCTGCATCTGCAGGCACCAATTCCTTCTGTGCACAGATAGCCCTGGAATAATCCTGGTTGTGCTGCTCTCCTGGAGGATTTCTTTAGATAGATAAATAGGCAGATGAGAAAATAGATAATACAGATATAGATGTAAGAGATAGATTGATATGAAAAGTTATAAGATGGTTCGATATAAGATTGTATAGAAATTGGATAGATAATATATAGATAATAGGTAGTTATGAGGTAGATATATAGAAATTGTATAAATAGATATTACATAGATTAAGGATACATTGTATAGTTATAGGAATAGATGTAGATAGAATGAGATAGAGAATAATATACATATGATAAATAATAATTACATAGATGGATAGAAGAGATATAAGACATTGTATAGATAGAGAGATAGAGATAGATAGATAGATAGATATGAGCTGAAGACATATAAGATATATAGAAATTGTATAGACAGATAATAGATATAGATAGATGCTACATAGATAGAGGGATAGGTAGAAAGATAGCGAGATAGATTTAGACAGATAGACAGAGAGAGAGATAGATATTGATACTACATAAATAGATATAGATAGATGCTACATAGATGGATAGAAGTGCTAGAGGCTGTTGTATACATAGATATAGATAGACAGATACATGGATACATATCAGATAGAAATTGTATAGATATAGATGCTACATAGATATAGACAGATACCACATAGATGGATAGAAGAACTAGCAGTCGTGGTGTAGATAGATGTAAATACTCCATAGATAGATTGGTAGATATGGAATAGATATAGATCATGATAGATAGATATGGACTAGATATAGATAATATAGATAGATAGATATGGAATAGTAGATAGATAGAGAGATAGATAGACTTCATAGACAGACAGATGGATAGATACAGATGTTCCATAGATCGCTGTAGATGGACTGCCGTGCACGGGCAGGTGCCGTCTCCAGGTGCCTCCCTCCCGTGGCCGCAGCAGGCGCCGCTCCCCGCCCGGCAGGCACGTGTGTCCGGGCATTGAGAGGCAGCGAGGCGTGAGGGCGGGCGGGGCCGGGCGTGTGCCGCGGGCCGGCGGGGAGGGGCGGCCGCAGGTACAGCTGCTGCCCGGCTCGCGTCCCGCCCCCCCCCCCCCCACCCCCCAGACTGCAGCCGGCGGGCCGGGCCGGGGATTGGCTGCGGCGGTGACAGCTCGGCAGGATGGCGGCTTATAAAGCGGAGGCGGCCCCGGGCTGAGCATCCACACCGCGGTGCAGCACCTCGGACAGAGCCGCCGCCGCAGCAGCACCTCGGACAGTGCAGTCATGCCCAAAGGCTTCCTGGTGAAGAGGAGCAGAAAGTCCCCGCCCGTGTCCTACCGGGTCCGGGATGAGGACGAGGAGCGCGGGGAGTGGCTGCTGCTGGTGTCCGCGGCCCCGGGCAGCCCGGCGCCCCCCTGCAGCCCCGGCCGCCGCCCGCCGGCCAGTACGGGAACCCCGAGGCCGCGCCGCAGACCCTGTCCAGCCCGACGCGCCCGGTGAGCCGCGACTACCTGGAGCGCAGCTTCAGCCTGGGCTCCCCGGTGTCCGCAGAGTCGTTCCCGGCCGCCGAGCCGCTGCTGTACGCGCCGGGCGGCGAGCTGAAGCTGTGCTCCTCGGGCAGCCTGCCGCCCGCCTCCTCCTCGTCCGCGCTCCCGGCCAAGCGCCCGGCGGAGCCGCACAGCAAGCCCAAGCCGCCCGCCGCCAAGAAGACCAAGGCCATCCGCAAGCTGCACTTCGAGGACGAGGTGACCACGTCCCCGGTGCTGGGGCTGAAGATCAAGGAGGGTCCGGTGGAGCCACCTCGCGGTGCGGGCCACATGCCGCTGGGCGAGTTCATCTGCCAGCTGTGCAAGGAGGAGTATAGCGACCCGTTCGCGCTGGCGCAGCACAAATGCTCGCGCATCGTGCGTGTGGAGTACCGCTGTCCCGAGTGCGCCACGGTCTTCAGCTGCCCGGCCAACCTGGCCTCGCACCGCCGCTGGCACAAACCGCGCCCGCCCGCCCCGACCATCGCCAAGGACGAGGCGCTCAGCGACCGCGACACCCCGAGCCCCGGCGCCTCCGAGTCCGGCTCCGAGGACGGGACGTACGAGTGCCCGCAATGCGCCAAGAAGTTCCGCCGCCAAGCCTACCTGCGCAAACACCTGCTGTGCCACACCGCCGAGGAGCTGCTCTACCACCCGGAGGAGCGGCGCGCCAAGAGCCCCCTCAACCTGAGCGCCGGCGGCCCCGAGCTGCACCCGTGCCCGGTGTGCGGGGAGAGCTTCCCGGGCAAGAGCAGCCAGGAGCGCCACCTCCGCCTGCTGCACGCCGCGCAGCTGTTCCCCTGCAAGTACTGCCCGGCCACCTTCTACAGCTCGCCCGGCCTCACCCGGCACATCAACAAGTGCCACCCGTCCGAGAACCGGCAGGTCATCCTGCTGCAGGTGCCCGTGCGCCCGGCCTGCTGACCAGTGCCAGGAGAAGGGCACCGGACTGCTGCCAAAGCCGAGAACTGTGCCTTCCTGACCCTCCTGTGCCAGCTTCACCTCCTGCCAAACCAAGCAGCCATATCGGTGCATTACTGTGGTTATTGTGCTTTAAGGCCAGACAGCAATAAGGGACTACGAAGTCTGGAGGCCCCGCAGCCTTTGCCTTAACCTGGGGGACCTTGTTGCTTTCCTTGCCTCCCAATGACATGTAGCCGTGTTGTCTGGGTGCCCCCTTCATGCCATGGGCCTGGCCTTGGGACGTGAGTGTAGCTGTTCTGTAGTCTCTTCTGTTGTAGGATGACCATGGCAGGGTGGGCGCCTCTCCCTATGCCCGCTCTCCTGTAGACTTTGTCTCTCCTGTTGCAGGGTGGGCGCCTCTCCCTATGCCCGCTCTCCTGTAGACTTTGTCTCTCCTGTTGCAGGGTGGGCGCCTCTCCTTGCCAGCGGTGCCCGCTCTCCTGTAGACTTTGTCTTTCCTGTTGCAGGGTGGGCGCCTCTCCTTGCCAGCAGTGCCCGCTCTCCCGTAGACTTTGTCTCCTGTAATTGTTGTCCGTGTTTCTGTCTGGAGTCCACATCTTCTGCCTTTTGGTCCTGACATGACGATTAGCTTTATGACGGCCGCCGCCGGACCCGGTCTCTCGGTTTTCTGTGAACAAATCTGTTATTAGGATGGGGGAGGGGGAGACGTCTATTTAGTCTTTAGCCACAAATGCCTTGTCTCATAACTTTGTAGAAGAAACTGCCTTGTAGAACGTGCCCAACCTGGAGGCCGGCCGGTCCTCTGCAGCGCCGCCTGCCGGCCGCGACTACTATCCAAATGTATATGTTAATTTTATGATTAATTATGTTTATTTATTCCTTTATTTATTGATGTGAATGACAGATGTGACGACGCTTTTATTGGGGTAGAACATTCCAGATTGCGCCTCTCGCTTTTATTTATTTGTACTTTTGGTGACATCTCTGAAGGCTCTCGCCTTTCTACATTCCTAAACAAATGGCTATTTCCATTCATTGTGCTTTAAGGGGCAGACGGCTCTATTAAACGGATAGCTCTTAAATGTCTAGAAGCAATCTCTTTTCTACATACATTATTTTCTTAACTGCTAGCTATTTATAGAGAGCTTCGATAGAACTGTTTCGACTGTGTAACTATTTGCTATTCAAATAAAATATTTTCAAATTCAAATGTAAATTTGCGACTTGTGTGTTTCACTTTCTACTTACTGGGTCTATGATCCCTCAACCTGATACAGTACAATGTAACATCTCCAGAAGACCACCTGCCTGTGGAGACCTCCCTAACCTGGACCACCTCAATTGGTGTTAGATCTCCAATTCCCTTCTATCCTATGTACATTAACCCTCTCCTGTGACAGGTGGTCATCTCAAAGAGGTTTCACTATATGTCCTGTATAGGTGCTCTGCAGGTCTTCACACTGAGGAACCCAAAAAGCCAATGTAGCAGGACAGATCAGTAACCAAGCATGACACAAAGTATGAGCAGGGGGGAATAATATGTCTATTTATAATTATATTGATCTATATGACAATATAAATAGATAGATCTATGTGCTCTCTAGAATAAGCTATATAGATCTATATAATGTATAGATATGTGACCTCTAGAATAAGCTATAGATCTATATATTGTATAAATATATAGATATGTGACCTCTAGAATAAGCTATAGATCTATATATTGTATAAATAGAGATATGTGATCAGAATAAGCTATAGATCTATTACATCTAGATACCTATATGGGTGTAAGATTCAAAAACAAGCTTTCTACGTTCAGTGTTCTTGTTTCATAACTATTTACAACATTGTTTTTTACAATTTGTATTCGCTCTGAAAATTTTTCTCCATTTTTTAACTATACAAGTTTCTAGTTTATATATAACTTTTTTAAATTTATCTTTAAGATTTTTATTGAGCCATTTCTAGATTATTTTAACTTTTGGAATAGCTTTACATCATCTATATCTACTTTTAATTTACCTTTACCATTACCATTCTTTTACGTGCTCCTAAATATTTTTAGATCGTTTTAATCATTACAGTTTTCACTTGGCTTTTAGATTTATTAAACCATTTCTAGATAATTTTTTTTTTTTAAAAAAGAAAAAGAATTTTGAATAGTTTTAGGTCTGTTAATATATACTTTAATCTTTTTAGATTTAGTTTTGATTTGTTTTAAAATATTACTACATTTTTTGTAATTTATAGAATTTACATACTTTTTTTTTCTTAAATGTCTTTTTCCAACTGTAATAGATTTTTCTTTTAAAAGAACTTTTGGGATATTTTCTGATCTGTTTAAATAGAAGTTACTTTTTAGAATGATTCTTTATGTGCTCTGAAATATTTTTAGATATTTTTTCTTACCAAAATTCTTCTTAAAATTGACATTTTTTTCATTTGCATTTTAGATTTTTATCTAAATATTTTTTAAACTAACTTTTTAATCTATTTATATATATATATATATTTCAAAAGAAAGTCCACGGCACTCCAGAAAATAATGGATGATAAAAGGTGTTTTATTCCTCCATGCCAATAAAGTGCGACGTTTCAACCCCCTCTCGGGGCCTTTGTCGCACTTTATTGGCATGGAGGAATAAAACACCTTTTTTCATCCATTATTTTCTGGAGTGCCGTGGACTTTCTTTTGGAATATTATTGAGGAACCCCTTGGATCTGGGTTTGTGCTGCTGGCACCATCTACTTTACTACGGGGGAGTGCTGCTTTTTTTCGTGGAATAAATATATAATATATATAATTATATATATATTATATATTATATATATAATATATACACACTTTTTCTAATTATCAGAATAGTTTTAGAGGAATTTAGGAATATGTATTAAACTTTTTTTCCCCTACTCATAACAATAATCAGATCTTAATTTTCTGGATGATGGATACAGTGTGAGTTTCAGGCATTAGATTACGTTTACTCTACTGTCAGATATCTTCATCAGCAGTTCTGTCTTATTTGATGGAAGGAATAGTGCAGCATGCAGTGCGTTTTTTCCATTGAAAAGCCTGTGGGCACTGTTGGTGTCTATCCTGGAACAGATCTGACAGTCATGACACAGCAGAAAGTGGAAATCTAGATAGTGGTGTGAACAGAACCTTACAGAGCACCAACAGGAATATTTCTTCTAAACAGGTTAAGATACAGGTAATTTCCACTTTTCAGAAAAGTAACCTATGCTTGTACATTCAATTAAGTTGCTAGAGAACACATTTGGGGATTTCATGCTAACATCATATAACACACGTAGACAATGGGAAGGGAGGAATTGGGCTGCTTTGGAACTACAAGTACCAGCCTTCATTTGTTCAGTAATTATATAACCTCTGGTTACCTGATAACTCTTCTGATAATAATGTAATATAATGGTAAGCATCAGTCATAATAATGGTAAAACAGGATGAATACTCTCATTGTCAGTTTCTTCTACAATGATAAAATCTGAGCTGGATGACTGCAGCTAATGTAAGCACAGTTCACACATAAAAAAACAAAACACTTTAGGGTTTACATTAAGTGATTTCATTACTACACTTGATTTTCATCATTATAGTAACTCCATAGGGTCAGACATGTTCAGATCACATGTCTATGTTGGAAAGAAGCTCCTAGTGTTTACCTAGGCATATTCATCGGGCTTCATTGGTTATGTCTGTAAATCATATACAGTACATAATAAAAGTATGGAATAGCCTAGAACTACACTATTCCATAGAACAGTATACCATAAAAATATATGTATTTTCTTCAATGGGTGATGTACCTCATGGTGGAATATGCTGCAGTAAAAGCATTTTCCAGTATACAGGCTAAGCAAAGTTTAGGAACATGATCAGAACAGATACAGATTTTGTTAAAAGTGAGAAAACAGGTGCACAAAAAAACATGAGCTTTACATTCGCTAGTTTTAAGAAAATCGAAGAAGAAAAAAAACAGACAAGTCTATCATACAATGTAATGTGGTCCAATCATTATCGAGCAATCTACAATGGCCACATAGTCTGGATAGAGATAGAACATAAGTCTTCCATGGACTTCTTCCAACATGGTGACACATATAAATTGGTGTATACATGTATCTATATAGGTTTTGACCACTGTCAGGGATTTGGTTTGCAAGAAAGTAAATGATCTATAACATTAACCCTTTTGGGGGTCAAATGGTGGATCATTGCTGAATGTGACAAATGTGCCATACTTGAAAGGCTTGTCTTGGAGAACAGGAATACAAAACATGTGCTCCTATGTGGAGCCAGACACCTGCCTAATAATGGAGCTCCATAAGATCAGTACATGGGCTGAAGGTGGGCATCAGAAAATGACGTCTTGTGCTGCATTGAGTCGCTGATGGACAGACCACCGATGTGTCCCCATGAACATGGATGTAACTAGAACCTTAGCTGAAATGGCCCCAGAGGTGTACGAACATTGAGAAAAAGTGGAGCATTTACCCATGGCAGCTAATCAGATGCCACTGCATTTTCCAGAAGTGGACTCTGTATTAAGTTGCCATTAGAAACTACGTCACATTTCCTTTCTCCAGTCTTGATACATATCCCCATTGTGAGTAAAAATACATAGGTGACTGACTTATAGCTGAAGTCTTGTGTATTACACCTATCCCTTGCAGAGCGGACAGGGTGAAGTTTGGCCATTATTGGTGTTTTCGCCATGGTCCCTGAACTTAAATGTACCAGCATGAGTTTGGCAACTCTGTAGCATAAAAAAATAAAATAAACAGGCAAGCGGTATAAAGTTATTTATTTGTACATTGCCAGATTTGCTAAATGCTCAGTCTCTGTTAAATGTTTCTTCTTCTGCGGCATCTCTCCTACTCCTTCTGTGTATGGGAAGTATCAGGTCATCATTGCAACACATCTCTCCACCGGCTGGACATTGGTTCCCGACTGACTGTATTCTTTGTTGCAGCTATCGGCTATTGAAAGCCACTTTGAGAGTGGAGACAGGGAAACAGTTCACTATATATAGCTACCCTGCTCCTGGTGAGTGGCAATGCTTTACAGTTGTGTCACTGTTACAGAAAGGATTACAAACTGTTAGCATTTGAGGCAATCCCTGATTCAACTCATGCATGTAGACGGCACCCTCAACCAATTTGGGTATGAATCCATCCTTGCAGATCACATACTCCCATACATTTCGATTGTCTTCACTGTGAAGGGTATTTTGTCACACAGCTAGAAATGTCTTACATTGGTTGGAAGAGCATTTACAAAACTTGCAGCTAGTACCCTGACTCCAATTCCCCAGACCTAAATCCATTTGAGGATGAGACCTCCTTGTTCATTGTGTTCATGCTATAGAGCCTTCCCCATGCACCCTTAGGGCTTGTCCCCACGGCAAGGGTTATTGGTCGGTTTTTCAGACTGTATGCGGTTTTACAAACCGCCTGAAAACTGACATGCAAAACTTGCCCGTAGACTTTAATAGAAAATCTGTTTAGCAGTCCCCACTGCACGGATTTTCTGCCGGATGGTTTTTTTACACCGCTGGCGGTCCGAAAAACTTAGAACATGTTCATTCTTTTGCCCAGTTTTCAGGAAGAACATGAACATGAACATGTGGGTGTGAAGGGAGACAAGTTAAATGTGCAAACCGTGGGAAAAAGCCATCCTCCTGTGTGCCGAAAAATACTATCCGACTGGTATTTGGTCTTTGCCGTGTAAACGCACCCTTAAGCAGCTGTGGGATGCAGTCAGAATGGCTCCAGCTGCTTGTGACAACCTAACAGGACTTTATTAAAGGGATTGTCTCACTACAAGGATTGATTTTTGTGTTAAAGATCTTGAAAAAACAAGTCACTTTGCAATATATGTCCATTAACAGTGTTCTACCTATTCCTAGATATCTCCTCTTTTATGGGCTGCATCAGCTCCTCAGGTTGCTATAGCTACAGACCTATTCAATCTCTCCTGATAGGCTGCCAGCACTGGTTGCTATAGCTACAGACCTGGCTTCTACTGCAACCTAGTAGAAGCCAGTAAACTCGCCCCTGAATTCAAAATGAAACCAAGTACACAGGACTGATGTAAGATGAATCAATGTAATGAGACCACCCCTTTAAGTCTAGCTGCTGTCCATGCTGCACAAGATAGTTACTGCAGATATTAGCTGGTGGTCATAAGAATATGACTCAAGTGTATAGATAAAAGAATGTTTTACCCATTACTACATAAAGTTTCTTTTGGGAGAGCAAGGAGGCAGGGGTTCCGCAGGAGTGGAACTACGTTTCAGGGATTACTCCTATGATCATCAGTTTTGAATTACACATATCCTAAGGGTGCTTTCACATGGCGCATTTCTGACACGTTTTTTGTGCAGGAAGGAACAGCAATTAATGCTGTACATTGCTGCACAAAAAATACATCAAAAAATGTGTCAAAAACGCACTGTGTGAAAGCACCCTAAGAGTCCTAAGGTTTATATTAATAATAAGATGTTACATTTAGTGGTTGACTAGATGACTTTACAGTGATGAGATTCCATTGTGACTAGAGATGTTCAGAGAGCATTTCCAGCTAACAGAGCAAGCAGATTGTAGGTCCCATGTGATGTGGTGTGTGCATCATGTTCAGCTCAGATCACTGGGGAACACACAACCGGGAAAATTATCCAGGTGTCCAACGTGTGTTCAATAGCTGATGCCTTAAGAGACAAGATATTGGACATAGAAGCTTTGTTAAAGAAGATAGCAGATAAAATCTAATATATTCACAATGACAGAATAATTGAGTGAAACAAATCATCTGACTGTGGGTATAGCCATAAGAAAAACAAGGATCAATGCAGAGATGCTTTTACTGAACTTCTTATACAAGGCTGGTAAACACAAGGTGGAAACCTGTGGGATGCGACATCAGCAAACAAAATGGCTTTTTACTTAAGATGTACCATTCACTCTTTTTGCACACATTTGTAGTGCAGCTGCAGGAAAAAGTAAGTGAACTCTTTCGAATCAAATTGATTTTTGCCATGTTTTCCCGAGCCCAAAAAGTCCTGAGGGAAAAAACCATCTGATTTTAAAACTAACAACGCACACACAGTTTTGCTGGTATTTTTCTTTTAAAAAGCACTTTAAAAGGGGTTTTCCCCCTAAAAAGTAAAATTGCCCGTGAGCGTTTGAAAAAATTTAAATAAAAAAACTTTTTCCCACCTTTTCATTATTTTTAAAAAATTCTGCCACCGTTTTTGTCTTAGCTGCTCCCTTTTGTGATCCATTTTTTTTTCCCAGCTCGTTCCAGGGGATACGCCAGGGTGTGAGCCCCCTCAGCCCTGGTCCCCAACATGCTCGGGGACATCCCCTTTTCCCTCTCAGGAGTACTGAGTGTTAAAACCCCCGGGGGTTTGTCTTTCTACCCCTGTCCTCTGTATCCTTAGAAAATTAGTAAAACAGGGGCAAAAAAAAATAAAAAAAAAAAACCTCAAGAGGTCTGTGATTCATAAAGAGAATTAAATCCACAGGTTTGGTTTTTTTTTTCGGGGTGTTTGAACAGAGGCCCTTTGTCCCTAAAGGGGAAAAGTTTTACCTTGAGTTTACTCAAAACTTTTTACAAAAACAGCCCTTTTTTGATGAGAGAGGAAAGGCCTGGTGATGTAAACCCTGCTGGGTCACATGATAGGGCAATTAAAAAACAAATCCCCAACGAAACCCTTGAGCACACAGAGTGAAGAGCTGGAGGTATGAGATGAGATCATGGGCCCAAAAAACCCCTTTTAAATAAACATCCATAGTGCAGGGCGAAAAAGTAAAGCCTTTCATTTTAAAGAACCCGTAGCTTCCCCCGCGATCCCCCCTAAAAGTGTTTGTAGCTTCAGATTTAAAATTTGTTAAAAAGGGTTTTTTGTAATTTTTGGGCCATTCCTACCTGTAGATGTATTTTAGGTTATCAGTATTTCTGGGATGTTGTGCATGCACAGCCCTCTCCAGCATCTCAATAGGGTTAAATTCAAGACGGACTTGGCCATTCCTAAACACAAATCTTTTTCAACCATTGTTTAGTTCTGTGCTGTGTTTCATGGTGTTGATCTCTTCAGCTGGGGTCATGGACTGAAGCCCTTAGGGTATGTTTACATGGTGTGTTCAATATATTTTTGGATATGTTTTTAGATGCGTTTGGATCCGTGTTTCAGACCCTAAACGGACCCAAACACGCATCTAACAATGTGCAGTGTGATTTACATTGATTTCAATGTAAAACACGCATCAGTGTTCAGACAACACGTTTTATATGCGTCTTTTGGATGCGTTCTTAGAATTGACATGTCAATTCTTGATCCGTTTGACACAACAGGCATCCTATTTAAAACTATAGGGTGCGTTTCTGCTGCAGCAAAAACGCATTCAAACACGCACCTGTGTGTTGGATGCATTTTACGCAGTGCTTTTGAATGCGTATTGAACATGCCGTGTGAACATACCCCAACAGTACATATTTTGATACACGTTTCATTTAATTAATCCCTCAATGACTGCAAGGAGTCCAAGCCCTGAGACAACAAAGCAGCTCCAAATCAGGATACTCCCCGCACCGTACTTCACAGTTGGGATAAAGTTTTGGTGTTGGTGTGCAGTGTACGGTACATTTGTATTAAAAAGTCCAACTTCTGTGGCACTTAAGTTTGCCCTAGATCATCTGGATGCTTCACAATGCTTCTGGGAAAATGTTCTATGGACAGAAGAGACAAGTCTTTCAAGATCTTATAAGAGAGGGGGCGTGTCTTAACTATGGAGGAGTGAGGACGCATCTCAGAAGAGCTCCGCTGAGTTGCAGCAATTACTGGCTGGCACCTGCTTCTAAATATAGGGAAAGCTTCCAAAAAGAAGGATATGAAGCCCCTGACCCGACCCTCCTCACCGCAAGGTGATATTGGATATATTTCTTACACTCCGCGGCCACAAACCACATGGCCAATCCTGCACACGGAACAAGGTGGCGGGCCCTTGTGTTCGAGACTACCGCTCGGCTCTCCGCCTCATACACAGAGTGAGGCCCTGCAGTCTACATGGAGTGACTCACCAGACTTCTATCTGCGGCCGCTTGCTGTGCCTGGCTCTTGGCTTTCCCAGGTTAGTGGCACAGAGCAGACCTGGCGCTCAGGAATAGGAGATGGCGGCAGCTTATATCCCCATTCCTTGTATTCCTGTATCTTCCTTTTTAAAACTCCCACTTCTCCTGGACCATCATGTGGCCTTATAGGCTCAAAAGATCCTCCCACCACCCTTTTTCTACAATTTAAGGGTTTACTAGTGATACATGCCAGCCAATTCCGTTTAGGCACCTATCATCTATACGGAGCTCAGTTATATGGTGTTTTTGCTTACTTGGCCCACTTCTTCTTCCCCCCCGGGACTTTAGACTATAGTTAGTCACTATTTTAAATCCAGCAGCAGGCCACCCTTTTTGCCTGCTTTTTGGTGCTCTTCCACCTCTGACCTTCCTTCTCTTTCCCTCTCACCTCCCCCCCCCCCCCCTTTTTTTTTCTCTCTACCACATAAGGCCTAAGTCTTTTAACTGTTTGAACTAACGATTGTGACTAATAATGCCAACGGTCTTAATATCCCAGAGAAAACAGTCCAGGTTCCATACCACTTCCATAAACATAGAGCCCAGATTGTGCCTTTTCAGGAGACCCACTTCAAAACGCAATAAGTACTACACTAGCTTTTTTTTGCAAACAATCGAGAGTCCATATCCAGGGGCGTTGCTGTTGTCATCCACAAGTCCTTAGCTCATACGTTCAGGAGTACTGGGTGGACCCTTTGGCTCATTACATCATTCTATCCGTTACTATTGAGGGCCATGAGTTCACACTAGTTAA
This sequence comes from Phyllomedusa bahiana, assembly GCA_025379985.1. Lineage (NCBI taxonomy): Eukaryota > Metazoa > Chordata > Amphibia > Anura > Hylidae > Phyllomedusa > Phyllomedusa bahiana. Next base: position 62,651 of record JAODAL010004310.1, read on the forward strand.
TGCCTACGCTCCCAATCAAGGGCAGGTGGCCTTTATCCAAAATCTAGCTGACATACTTGCCCCTTTAGTCAGGGGCATCGTGGTCTTCTGTGGAGATTTTAACTCTACAGGTAAATCCTGTGTCTCCTATCATTTTATTAAACGGGTCAAGAAGACCTTTAACTTGTTTCAACTTTGCGACGCCTGGCGCCTTCAACATCCAAGTGTTAGGGATTTCACCTTTTTCTTGGCCCCTCATAATTCTTATAGCCACCTATATTACATCCTGATCTCCCACCTCCATGGGCAACATACTTTGGTCTGACCATGCCCCAGTCTATTGTAAGCTGTCTGTTGCTACTCTCTCGAAACCGGGTTGGTCATGGCACCTCAATGAATCGTTACTCCAGGACACTGTATGTGTTGCTGATTTGTTTCAATCTATCGAGCACTTCAACCTCGATCATGCTCATGACACATGGTCTCCATATGTACAATGGGAAGCACTTAAATGCATGTTTTGAGGCGTCCTCATCAAACATGGCGCGAGATTGAAAAGGCATAAAGTTGTAGGCAGCCTTAAAGAAAGTCAAAACTCTAGAAACTAGACATAAACTAGCCTTATCGCCTGAAATACTGAGGGACCTTCTCGTTGTGCGAATGGAAGTAAAGTGCATATTAGAAATAACCTGGAAACGGTGCTTACAAGTAGGTCATAGCAAATTTTATGAATAAGGCAACAAGAGTGGTCGTATGTTAGCTAGAACCCTACGTCAGCAGATCGCCCGCTTACATATCCCCTTCATTAGGACTGCAAAGGGAGATCTGGTACATACTACCACTGAAATTAAGGATGCCTTTCATGCATTTTATTCCAAACTTTATAACCTCCATACCTCCCTTCACCCCCCCACAGGTCGGCTTCCCTATGAACCGTTGGTCCACTTTACTAACCCTATTCTAGCCGAACAAGAAGCTCCATTTACCAATCAGGAGCTTTCCTCGGTTGTCAAGAACCTTCTGGGGGGTAAAAGGCCCGGGACTGGACGGCTTCACTAATAACATTTTTAAGCTTTTCTTAGAACTTCTCTCCCCTAGGATATGCGAAGCTTTTAATTCAGTTTCTGAAGAGGATTGCTTCCCATCTCAATTCACCCTTGCACATCACGCTCATCCCTAAACCGGGCAAAGACCCTTCTATATGCGGTAGTTATCGCCCTATTTCTTTACTAAATGTGGACATTAAGATATACGCCAAATTATTGGCAAACAGGTAAAACCTGCTCCTTCCACGTTTGATTAATCTGGATCAGGTGGGCTTTTTCCTGTGGAGGGAGACCTGCGACAATACTTTGAAAATATTTGACATCATTCACCATGCACAAACTCATAAGGTCCCGATGATGGTCCTGTCTGTAGACGCTGAAAAAGCATTTGACAGGATCTCATGGTCCTCCTTGCTATCAACCCTTCGGTGTCTGGGGATAGGACCAATTTTCAGTTCTAAGGTTATGGCCCTTTATCACTCTCCCTCTGCTAAAATTAAGATTAATGGTTCCCTATCAATGTCTTTTACTATCAATAATGGCACTCGTCAAGGTTGTCCGCTCTCGCCTCTGTTGTATGTTTTAGTAATGGAGAATCTCCTGTCTGCTATCCGTTCCAAACTGGACATAAAGGGTCTATCTATTTTAGACCACGAATATAAATTCTCTTCCTTTGTAGACGATCTTCTAGTCTAGATTACTGATCCCCTAGCCTTCTTGCCTTCCATGATGTCCGAGTTGGAGTGGTTTGGATCCAGGTCAAACTTTAGAATTAATGTCTCCAAATCTGAAGGCCTGGACGTTGGTGTCCCCCAGGTGGATCTTGGCCTTCTGAAATCCACCTACCCATTTATGTGGCCCCAAACCTATCTCCTATCTCGGTATCAAACTTCCCTGCGACCTCTTGAAACTTTTCCTCTTAAATTTCGAAACACTTCTTCAGAAAACCTCGCTAGATCGAGTTATTTGGAACACAAGAGTTTTTGTGGTTTGGTAGGGTGAATATTCTTAAGATGTCCATCCATCCCCGCATCCTCTATCTTCTTTAAACAATCCCAATATTCTCATTTCTCTCTGGAAGCGTGTACAACGAACTTTCACTGAGGTTTGTTTGGTCCTCCAATCGGCCGCAGCTGGCTTATGCCACTCTAGTTAGGCATAAAAATGTTGGAGATCTAGGCCTCCCAGATTGCAAGAAATATTATATTTTTTTATGGCCTACGCACGTGTTCTGGACATGGTGTGCCAAGGTGGTGACAAATGGTGGATGAAGTTGGCTGGTGCATTTGTCCATTACCCTTGGCTTCACTCCCCTGGGTCTGGACTCAATCCCTAGCAGGTAGATACTCTATGTCCTTCACTACCACTCACACCCGGACTACGATCACTACCTATAAATCCTCTCATGACCTCATTGACAGGTCTGGACCCCTACTCCCTATCACTGGTAACCCGGCGTTCCCCCCGGGTCTTAAACCTACTTCTTTTGAGATAGCTCCAAGGTATGCCCACACCGCTTGAATAAGGTGTCCCGGGGGTTCTGATATTCTTCCATTTTCATCCTTTCCTGTGGAGGTATGCTCATGCTCCCACTCCTACTTCCAATATACCCAGTTGCGGCACTTCTTTAACTCTCTTAAACGAACAGTTGACCTTAATCGACCACAATCATCTTTTGAAAAATTATGCCTTCGTGCCGCTCCCCCGCGGCATATTATTTCTCTCATCCATAAGGAATGGTCTTGAACCCACTGGTCTACTCTTCCATCCTTTTGTAAGGCTTGGGAACATGAATTTAAAAAATCCTTCTTGCAATCACAATGGTTGAGATATTTTTTCCTAGAGCAGTGATTGCTTCTAAAGCCCAAGAAACCAGTTTCAAAATTCTTTCGCGTTGCTATAGGGTTCCTTTTGTACTCCACCAATGGTTCCCTGCTGTACCAGATGTTTGCTGGCAGTGTGGGAAAGACTCAGGCACAATGGTCCACATCTGGTGGGAGGGTCAGTCTCTACAAGGTTTTTGGGACTAAGTGTATAAAGTGGTTCGGGAACTTTCCGAAGTCTCTATTCCTAGGTCACCTGAAGCGGCTTTGCTTTTCATGTTCAACCTTACGATCCCGACGTATAAAAAAAATCGCTACTCCGACATCTTTTACAAGAAGCTAAGACTACTATCCTCAGAAACTGAAAATCTCCCAAACTACCCTCTATTGAAGAATGGTTCACTGAGATCTCTAATCTAATACTTATCATATGGAGGAAGTCTTGGCCTCCTAGAGCGAGCAGGCAACTTGGTTGAGCTTCCTGAACTCACCTCTTTTCCGTAGTCTTCAGACAACACAAGATCCCGCAGCTCGGGCTGTATGATTCTCTCCACTCCCCCCCCCCTTTTTTCCCTCTTTCTTTCCTTCCCCTGTGCCCTCCTCCCCTGTCTCCATTAATCCCCATAAGTGTAACTTTACCTTGTTCCTATACGAGTTTGGTTTTACACGACCTTATTATAGGCCTATATGTCCTTCAATTAATGGAATATACTTACACTGTTCTTTATTACATTTGATGTGTTTCTTACGTATATTGGACCTTATCTGTCCTCTCATTTTGAATGCTTTGAGTTTATGTTTGCTTTTTCTCAATAAAACTCCTTTTAATCGGAAAAAAAAGATCTTATTAGAGTGTCTGAGTCTTTCACTGAAAGTCCACTCTTCAGACGGTTTATTCTAAGGTTGGGTTGGACATTTTCTACACCAGATCTCTGCACGGCTACTTATGGCTTGGAGACATTGTTGTATTTTTGTTATTTGTTTTATGGGTTTACTGTCTTTGTGATCTCCACTGGATCCAAAAAGGGTGGAGACCAAGAATGTTTGCTGCAGGGTGGTGTATAACAGGCAAGAGAAGTAACTAGTAGGAAGACATATGGTAATTTGCCTGACGCTTCCAATACATTTCATAAATCCTGATAAACTAATTCATGCAAGCTAGTGAGGAGAGGAGTGGGCTGAGAAACATGGGATACATATACACACACACACATATATATATATATATATACACACACATTTTGAAATTTCAAAAATAGCAATGTAAAACCCTGAAAGTCCTTTTCACAGCTGAAGACATTGTCATGGCTTGTCACATAGGGTTGTACTGTGCTGTAGGTTACAAATTAGAAAAAAACATTTTATATCATATTTATCATGTGAAATCACCGCCTGTCCCTATGCAACTAATAAAACAAAGTTACGGATTTCATCTAAAAAGGACTGCAAGTTTGTCTTATGGTCAAACAGCTCAAGTATGATGGTCATACAATGTGTCGAAAGGTCTCTGTTATATTACTTACATTCCCTGCAGCAAGCCACCTCTTAGAATGAGACAAAACGACCTATGGCTTGGTTCACATCTGTGTCAAAAGTTATGTTTTAAACCTCTGTCATGTTCCGTCGGGAATGATGGAAAAAATAGCACAGTAAGTGGTGCTATTTTTTCTGTCTAAACAATGGACACCATGGCAGACACCTGATATACCCATTGTAACCAACAGGGTCCGTTGGGCACCGTTGGTGTCTGTTGTGAAACGGATCCTTGTGCAGCTCTGTGAAGGAAGTTCTGAACAGAACCTTCAACACAGATGTGAACTAAGCCTAAGTGCCTTTAACCCCTTAAGCACCAGGCCTGAAAAGGCCTTAATGACCAGTAAATGTTTTTTAGTTTTTGCCTCCTTTTGCATTTTAACAGTTGTAACTTTATTTTTTTTTCAATGACACAGTTGTATGAGGCCTTGTTTTATGCGGGAGAAGTTGTACTTTTTGGGGGCATAGTTTGAATTTCACATATAAATGATTGCATAATTTTTTTTTCAAATTTTTTTTTTTTTTTTTAATATTTACACCATTCACATTTCACACTAAATAACTTGTTATATTAATTCTACAGGTTATTACGGTCGTGCAGATACCTAATATATGTCGGTTTTTTGTGGAATGAGGCCACAGTAACTTTTTATAAAATATTTATTTTTATTTTTTTTCTACACTTTTTTTTTTAGAATTCCATAAAGGGATAGCTATTTTACATTTTTTTTTTACACTTTGTAAAGTATTAGCATATAAGCTAATACATTAGACACTGTGTCATACTGAGACATGCAGCAGTCAGGGCAGCACACAGTGTACCCTGACTGCAGGCTTGTTATTCAGACCTCCCTGAGGCTACTCTAGGTCCCCAATGCTGACTTTACAGATGTTCCCCTGCTCCAATGGTTCACCGGGAGTCCTGATCACCCGACAGAGCAGTGGAATACCCTTTGATTATGCAGCGGTCAGTGAATCAAACGGTTAAGCACCAGAGATCGGAGGTTTCCCCCGCTTCTCGGCGCTTCCAGAGACTGCTCTAGGAACAGGGCTGTTAAGTACAGCTCTGTTCCTAGCACAGCTGCCACATTGGGGGTCACAAAACCCTCTGTCTGCAGCAACGTCTTAAGAAGTCACTGCAGATGAACGACCTGCAATGCCCGCTGTCAAGAGACGGTGAGTGTTCGTAAAAGGGTCAACCAAACCTCATGTACCCACGTATGGAACATTTTGAAAGCTCTAAAATAATGTAGAACTGGCATCACTTTAAAAATTCTCAGCAGAACACCATGAGCATCATGTGTCAAAAGGGCCTTGTTGCCTGGAACCACCTTTTTGAATGTAGCTCAGATAACAGCTAGAGTCTGGTTGTTCTGGACAAGAAGACTACTAATACCAAATCTGACTGGCAGAGTGTCTACCGACACTATATTCTAATATGTCCTAGCTCTTCCATAGGTTGAAATTGGTTGTGTAACTTATCGAAAGAGGTATGTGGACCACACGGATTGGCTTTAATCATGTAGACAAAGGTAAATAAACACTATTACCAAATAAATTGCTGTTCTGATTATGGTTTTTTTGGAGCTAGAGCCGTACTGTGCCTTATGCGCAGGAGATTATCTTTCTTACTGACAAACTTTAACCTTTTACAGCTATGTAACCTTGTGTTTAAACCCTTCCATCACTAATGTGCCTCTAACATACTAATTTAGGAATAGCAGAGCTGAAATGTAGAACCGCCCACAGTCTAATCAAGAAATGGGAGCCTGAAGCTGGCTGTGAAACAGCATGGTGAGAACACCTCTTTAATTCCAACTTTATTGACTCTTTTATGGATACAGATGGAGTACAGTGTGATTGCTCAGTGCTTAGAACAGCTGGAATCTTGGCTTCAATTCCAACCAAGGACAATATCTACATGGAGTTTGTAAATTCTCCCTGTGTTTGTGAGGGTTTCATCTTATTTTCCTACTCCTCTCAACAATATTCCGATAAGTTATTTGGCTTCTCATAAAATGACTACTATTACACACAAATAAAAGCACAAATCATGAATTTTAAATACTTTTAATTAAATTCAACTGAGATTAGGAAAAAAAACACAAATAATTTCAGGAAATATTTAAAAAGAACTAAATGATATGTCAGCAGTAAAACTGGATTTTCAAGCATTCATTTTGTTTTACAAATATTACAATAATGCACCAAAAGGGAAAATTGAAAGGACCCGCATTTCTTAGAGCACACCCTCCATATAAAGAACATGATTTATAATACACATTTATACTCCTATGTACAACATCTAATAGAATTCAAGGATATACGGTAGAAAACATCCAGAACTGACTGTTCATACTGAAACCCTCCCCAGCCAGTAAGAGAAAGGCTTGTGAGAAGGTGGCCCCGCACACAGAGCAAGGCCACAAACCCCGAAGTTCACGTACAATCCACAAGAACATAAAGAACCCTGTTCAATTCCAGTCATCAAACATCAAGACAAACAATGTTTTAAGGAAAGAAAGAAAAAAATCTTTCTGGTCCGTTTTCTTTCTTCTACATTTCACTTTACATGCAAGTAAAGACTGGGTGGTATGGACTGAATAGAGGATGATTGACAGCTTCTAAAACAGACTTAATAGTGATAGGCAAGATGAATACGATCGTGAATTCTGCACTGACTCATATTTACTGGCATCACCTTTGTAATTCCAGAGGAACTGACAGCCAAAGTGCTCATATCCTCTCCTTCACATCACCCTGAGTGGAAGTAATCTGTGCTGTATAAATCTCCCCGAGATGAAGAACATCAATCCTGAAAGAACCTTGTGTAATCCTCTGCAGGCAAAGAACCCAAATTACGCCTGTTCCTACTCCTCTAAGTGCACAATGATTTCACCCTTCATAGACCTACATCGTCTTCACTTCATCTTAACCTGTATAGCTATAGTGTCTCCTTAGTATCAACTAAGAGTTTGTTCAAATATGGCCGAGGACTTTGAGCCACTCCAGATTGAAACCCCCAACACAAGAAGCTTGATGTGTTGCCCCCTGTGTCCTCTCCCACGCTCCATAAGGTCCAATGGGGCATGGCAATAGACCTCTCAGCTTCTCAGATCCAAAAAGATTGTATGCAGTGGTTTTCAGTCTTGCACAATTGGACCAAAGAAAAACTTTGCCGTATCGCAAGACCTATATGAACCCACCCTTCTAAGCAGAGACAATTTAAACCTCTGAAATCAGCTAATTTGATTCATGCTCCACAGGATGTGACCTATCCTCTAAGATTCAGTAACACGACTAAGGCAATATTCATAGTACATGGATCAACAGTGGCTACTTCATATATAATCTACTTTTGCACCTAAAGTGGTTGCCTGACAATAAGAAAAAAAGTCTGCTATCATTTCAGAAACAGCACCACTTATGTTTCTAATACTGCAACTCAGTCCCATCCACTTGCACAGGGCCCAGCTGCAATACATACATACTCATGGATAGAAGCAGCGATGGTATTTCTAATCGCGGTGACCCCTTTAGCCAATATTGTAGCTAATGGTGAAATTATTAGGATATTCTCACTGTTCCCATTTTGTGTTATTCTGTAAATCGACATCGATTAGGTAGCCAAATAATTCACAATCAGATGAGCACTCCACTTTTTTTCTTTATAGGAAATTAGGTCTCATTAGCACATACACATAGGAATAGGGGGAACAAAACCCCCAAAACTATTAGATTGTGTTTTTAGATTGGCTCCTAATAACTGGAGTAATATTAATTCCAATCATGTCATTAGCATATATCTATGGACACAGTATCATTATGTCGTTGGGTCCCTCAAAGAGAACCTGCCGATCTTTCTAATATGTCCATAAACACATTTTTCCTGTGAAAAAACAATTCTGGAGCATCTTGTTTTGTAACTCTGTGGGAATTTATTAATGTATTACTGAATCGGTCAGCTGGGTGCTACCCATTGGGAGGTGTCTCTGTACAGTCTGATATTGTCCGATTAGTGCTGACAGTCAGTGTGTGCAGGGACACACCCCTTAAAAACTGGAATGGTAACACCCTGTTGACAGATTCATTTCCAATTTTAAAAGTGGTCAATCCCTGGCGCATGGGTGCTGATTAGACAATGTCAGATTGTGCAGGGAGACCCTCCTGATTGGTAACACCCAGCTGCCAAATTCAGTATTACATTCCTAAAAGGAATAAAAGATGAACAGCACAACAAAGAATAGCTATTTCATGTATTTCCTAAAACAGACATGTCAGGAGATGTCACAGGTCCTCTTTAACTATAATATAAAGGTTTCTATCGCTGCAAATCTGTCCTTCTTTACTAGGTGCTAATCAAGAGCAACTCCCTGCTACACCACAACATAAACACATGGCGGCTACAGTATCTCCAATATGCAAATGACACAATTACTACTAATTTGCAGTTGACCTGCTGGAGATGAGCAAGAGATGGTGGCTCTGTCAGAAGAGGCGTCTGCGAGGCATGGATTTACACAGTAGCAGGCTATCTTACTGTGAAGACATCTGTTGATTTAGCCTCAGGAGATTCACACTGCTTAATGCTTTGCCTTTTCTGTCTGGAAGTGGAAATAAAGCTTCTGCTCTTCACTTCAAGTCCATAGAGCAACATTTCAGTGTAATCAACAGTTCTTATTTACATCAAACTAATTGGTACAAATCGGAATAGAGTACAGAAAAAAAATCACTTCAATTAGTGCAAACATCCCGTAGATACACACACGAAACACACAACTGCCTGAATATGCATCCAGCTGCATTTAAAGACATCTCTACTTCATATGACTAATGTAACTAAACAGAAATGAATCACATTGAACAACTTCCTAAGCAGCTAATTCATTAGACCAGGTAGGTAGGTCACACAAAAAGTAAGCAGTATCCATTACAAAGATGTGAAAACAACATACAAGGCCACAACGACAATACACTCAATTAAACATGAACTTAAAAACAAAAATCAGCAGAAAAAAAATGAACATTTCATTTGGGAATTTGGGTCTCAAATAAAACATTTAAAACAGAATTGAATAAATATGTGTTGAAATCATGCAAAACAACACGAGAACGGTGAAAAAGAGAGAATGAACCATATCTGAGATCTCCTCTGATAAATGCCATGGAATATACTGCTAATGCGCTTAAAGGAGAAGTCCACCTTGATAGCATCTGCCATACATGAGGGTTCAAAACTTGTGTTGAAGCTTTTTGGTGATGCTCTCAAGGGGTTAAGAGCTCTTTGATTTCAGAGCTGGTGGGTGTCTGAGCTCACGCGCCCCTCTTCCCCACCTGATACCAGGAGATGCCTTTAGGCTGGAATCACATATGCAGATTTTACTGCCTTTTCTTTACACTGTTCCTTATTTTCTGGATCCAGTTCTGACCAGGGCTTGAAAACAGTAAGCGTGATTACAGCCATAAGGTGGATTTAAGTCTTAAAATTCCTACATTCTGGCAGTTTTTTTTTTTCTTTTAGCTAAGCTAAATAACTCTGGGCCTAGATCTCTGCAGATACTTAAAAATATATATTTTTTTAAATTTTTATTTTATACACACCATTGGAAAAATTCACATATTTAAGGCCTGCTCCCACAGATCTACCCTACCTTGTAGCCTGGTTAAAAAAAACCCCCCAGGTTAAGAGAAGTTTTTATATACGTGGCCTCTTAAGACATTCGAGCTTTGTCTAGTGTGCCCCACTGCTCTACTTCCCAATGGTGAAAGTGTAACACAGACAGCCGTAACAACGTCAGGCAATAACATCCTTCAAACCTAAAATCCCTTGCAAGAAGTGTTGCTGTGCTTCCTGCTCATGTGGTCCCTCGTCCTTTGGTGCCGTTGCATCATTACACTTTGTCAGACAATCCTCTTGCCATCATCAGCGTTACAACCATGGTTACATCATACCTCAGTGCCTAATGGATGGTTTACTAATAACCTGCCCTGGGGGGTCCTGCCCCGTTAGACACACGTTACAACATTGCACAGCTCGTCCTTTTTAAAAAGTTATATTCACAGGTGCAAAGTCATAGATTTATATTTATATATATATATATATTTTTTTTTCCTTTTTAGATTAAAAACAGCTCTTTTCTAGAGTTCAGTATAAAAAAGTGCTTCAATTGGAAGATTTGCTGACAGCACTGGCAGAGCGTCGAAGCTTTCCCGAAACTTTCGTTCTGGTGGCTCGGGTTAGTGTCGGAGAGGGCGGCTCTGGGGGTTCTGGTCCCGTGCTCACTGACAAATCAGAACTGGTACTTGAAGGGAGACCTAAGGAGAAAGAGAGAGAAAAAAAAAGCAAAACTTTGAGAGAATATTTCCACTGTTGTGACAAGATTTCTGAGCACGTCCCAACAGAAAAATGTCCAATTCAACAGGTTCACACAAAAATTGGTAATTCAATAGCATTTCTTCAGGATGACTGATTCCGTGTTGGATCACGTGTAGGGATCTTCGCTGCTATACATTCTTTTACACATGCTCTAGAAAATGTTATCTCAAGCTGTCAGAAAACAGTGGCTCCTCTTTTTACAAGCCATGTGCCTTCAGAGATTGGTCGAGCGGCAGATGTTGGGTTTCTGCTCTAAAAAAAAAAAAAAAAGGAAGCTTCCAAGAGAATTTCACTTCTCAATATGGAAGCAAATTAGGCAAATGTTCTTAAGACAAGCAAAAATGATGTTCATGTAGGCTAAGGCCACACAGCGACTTTGGCCATGTGCTGTTAAAGGGGTTGTACCATCATCAGGGTTACACACAAAACATTAGTCAACCAATTCCTGACCAGGCTGTTTACCCACCTTCCCTGACCAGGAAAATTTTCCTTTTTCTTAGTACATACAGGTTTAAATGCTGCAACGCTTTCTTGCACTCGCTTATTCCACAATTTTTTTTTACCATTTTACCTTGACAGGTTAGGATTTATTTTTCTGTAATTTTTAAATTAGAAATTATTTTTTTTTAATTACATGAGGGAGAACGGTAAAAAAATGTAAGTCTGTTTTTCTAATTTTTTCTATTAATTTTTTTTAACAGCAAAAGTGGCGCTACAATAAGTTGTGTCATTACATATATGGGATAAATGCTGTGTATTTCTGTGTATTTTACTATTATTTTATTTTACATACTGTGCCCCCCAAAAAGTGGTTTTTACATTATAGGTTTTAAATCAAATTTTCCTTATAACTGGAGCTAATTAGTTCCAGTTAAAGGGGAAACACAGGGGGAAACAACCTCCTGTACTAAATGCAGAGCTGATCTGGGTCTGTTAAGACCCAGCAGCATCTGTAACTGCCAGGAAGTCAGTAGGCTTCCTGCTAGTCTGTATATACAGAGCTCGAAAAGGCAGGGATGATAATAAACCGTCCCCATCATCTCAATGGAGAGCCAACTATCACCGCCAACTCCTACAGTTCTTCTTTGCGCTAGTTGTCATAAATGAGGCCACATTTATCTACCACTAATAACTGTCAAATGTTATAGGAGCCAATATTAGGTTGCGTTCTCACTGCACAGGACAAATACCGGTCGGTTTGCCGGCCGGTATCAGTCCTGTTTTGCGGCCGCGAGGGGGGAGGCACACGGCTTTTCTCCACGATGAGCGGAGATTGTGCTTACACAATGTTTTGCGGCCAGACCGCGGGCGGAAAAACCGTGCAGTGGAGACTGCTGCACGGGTTTTCCATAGAGCACCATTGTGCTCATTTTCGGCTGGTTTTTCAGGCGGTCTGAAAAACCGCAAACCGGCTGAAAAACTGGCCGAAAACCCATGCAGTGGGGACATGCCCTTAGGTTCATAAGCCTAGAAGCAGACAAGTCTATTGACACGCCACACTACTGCTAGAGTTAAATGGTACGACAACTCAGCAGTAGCCCCAAACATGAAATGATACAGAGCTGGTAATGTGTTATAGATCTGGGTTACTTTATTGCTAAACATCATTCAGTAGATAATAGATAATACGGTCTGCCTGTTATAGCCCAGTCCAACTTGACTTTCACAATAATGGCAGAAGTACCCAGACTGAATGGACTAGTGAATGATGTTTAGCAATAAAGTAACCCAGATCTATAACACACAACATCCAGTAGGAAGGGCGCTATGCAGAATCCTCAAAAAGATTAGTGGAGCACTACTTAGAATATATGAAGCATAACACAATCCTCTAGACTAAAAACTTTGCTACTCATTGGTGGGTCAACAATCTGTTGGTTGGTATCTTGCAGAAACTGTTCACAACAGTTAAAGAGTGATCTGAGGGTCTACTATTCATAGCCAGCTTCAGGCTTCTACTTCCTGTTTAGGCTGTGGGTGGTTCTACAGCAGTGACTGACATTTCAGCTGTGATATTTCTAGCCTGTTAAAGGGATATTAGTAATGGAAGGACTCTAAAGGGTTACATTTTTTCAGGAGGAAACATAAACAAGCAGGGAGTGCAGGTTTAGATCTAATTAATGAAATCGAAATACCCATTTGAAAAACCTGTAGAGCAAACATGATTACCTGATTACAATACTCTCTAGACAGTCATTTAAGATATATAAAATAGCTGCCAAAAGCGACTCACCACAGGAACCCACCGGTTACAATATGACATCCTTACTGACGACAACACTTTTTTTTTTTTTAATTAAACGTAGCTCCATATAACCTACTCAAAACTAATTCTGGTCCCGCAGAACCAGCTTAATTTTATGGCTCTGCCTGGTCAATTGAATGGGAATAAGTGGCAACATCACATACCCCAAAGACAAGAGTGGTGCCATTGCTTTAAAAAAGCAAGCAAACCCTTGAAAACCTCTAGAAGCAACATACAATTTTCTCCAAAAATATTAAGCAAAGGAGGAAAACAGCAATCATGGAATAGTGAAATAAAAGGTGAAATAAAAGCATGAGACGGGAGGACAGCAGGTGCCCCATCTGTGCTTTTTAGGATAGGTGAGATTTCAGCTTTCTTTAACTCAGTCCTGGTACCTATGTATAAATCACATAGCAAAATCAGTTGGATGATGATATCCTGAAAATCCCAAGCTGAGGCAGCGGCTTACGTGAGCTCACACGCTGATATCTTAAACATTAACTGACGACGCAATTATTCCCTGAAGAGGAAGATGACTGAAGGTCATGACAAAATAGCTTGTCTGAATGGGAGCAGATGAGGTAGCAGCTATTAAACATAACAGAATGAATAAAATTAAAGCCTGCGAGTAACAAATCTTTCCCAGTACAATTATAACCGTGCACCGAGGAATTCAGAAATGTCTGTTGCAATCGAGGACTGTTGTTGCTTGCAGTTGGTGCACAGTCTCTCTGGGCAGTATGGTAAGAGGGAATTTAATTTCATCACTTACTCTCTTTATGCATCATCTTTAAGTCATGAGATATTGCCACAAACAACTGCACATGCAAAAATCTTCCTGCTAACCCTTCCAGCACAATGGAGGGAAGTGATAATGAAGTGGATGCCGGAGAAGATGCCGCACTGGAGAATACTAAAGAGATGCACAAATCCAAAATAGCTCCAATCCTGAAATGCAGGATGTGCAACATAATTACCTTATTAATAATATAGTAGGCTGAAGATAGAGGGTATCGCTTGATTTATGGATGGCGAAGGCCGGTTTAGAAGGGCAAGTTTAAATTATTAGAAAAACGCTAGCTTAGGTTGAGCTAAAGCTGGCCATAACGAGGCCACTATCTCACTCGACTCTACCGTAGGCGTGCACTCGACTTGCGAGCATACATGTTCTTAAAGGGGCTCCCTATATTTAAATAGTTCATATAGTTAAATAAAACATATCAGAAAATGGTATTGTAGAGCTGCAGCACTATGAATGAAAAGAAAAGGTCTCTCGGGACTTCACAGGATGATCAAGCATGGAAACACAATGACTGTGCAGTCACGAGGACTAGAGCTCTATAGAAATCCAGGCTAAGCTATTCTGAGGGACAGTAATGCCATCGTAAAAGCTGAAATCAAGCCTTTATATCTGTACTTGCTATATTTGTTATACTTCCCTGAAAGGCGCCAGTCCGGAGATCCTGGTTTTACTTTTGGTTTATGCAGAATATGATCGAGAGAAGTGATTGACAGCTTTACCTGTATCAGTGTGTGTACAAAGAAAACTGTCAATCACTGTATGTGGGCGCAGGAAGCAGGACTTTCACCATCACTTAAAGGGAACCTGTCACCTAGTTTATGCCTCCCATGCTGAGGGCAGCACAAGCTAGTGTCAGACCTGCTGTTTCCAGCGCTGTGTCCCTTATTCTGCAAGATGCAGCAGTTTTAGAGCATTTACCCCTCAAATCTTATTCATGAGCAGGTGTTAGCCCCGTCCACCAAAGGCTAGCCCCGCCTACTGACAGCTATTCGTATGTTTTTACCTATTCAAAGAAATAGGTTTCTCAGTTGGTGGGCGGGGCTAGCCTCAGGTGGGCGGGGTTTGAAAAAAACTGACTCTCTGAATGACTCTTCTGGCTGAAAACTGCAGATTTGAGCATTAAATACATGAAAACTACAGCATCTTACAGAATAAGGGACACAGCGCTGGCAACAGCAGGTCTGTCACTGGCTTATTCTGCCCTCAGCAAGGGGGGCATAATCTTTGTGACAGGTTCTCTTTAAAGGGGTTGTCCCACTTCAGACATTGATGGCTTATCGTGAGGATATGCGGTCAATTTCAGATAGACGAAGGAGTAGGATTTCTGAGTAAAAAGCAGAGAAAATACTGACGGGACTTCTTAAAGCAGTTGTATCATTTCATACACTGAAGGCATCTAGCAAGGATAAGTCATTAATGTCTGAAGAGGGACAACTCCTTCAAGTGACAGTGAAAATACTGCTTTCCCCACCCACGCACAGTGATTGACAGTTTGCTCTGTACACACACTGATACAGAGAAATCGGTCAATCACTTTTCTCTCTCTCGCCATCCTATTTTGCATAAACCAAAAGTAAAACCAGTATCTCTGGAACAGATAGGTAGGACTGGCACCAATCTAGAGAACAAGCCTCAAAACCTCTCCGTTTCACACCACCCTGATTCTCAGAACGCAAACTGTTTATTTTGATGGAAGAGTCCCGACCACCTCTCCGTTCAGAAAAGAGAGGTTTCGGGGCTCATTCTTGAGACAGGGACTCACATTTATCTGATATCGTGTAATATGCCTTCAATGCCTAAAGTGATACAAACTCTTTAATGAGTCCGGTCAGTATTTACGGAGAAAAAGCTGCTCCAAATCATAAACCTATATATTGCAGAGCTCAGCTTGCCTCCTTCTATCATATCTTGCTCTCAGATAAGGCAGCATGAACCACCTGACATGTTTTCTTTAAATACATTGACAAGTAAGGCGTTTAGAATGAACATCACATTTATCAAACTTTCATGCCACTTTCTTGGACATATCCAAATGGATCTGAGTGGCCAGGGCTTGTGACCATTTATATATCATTTCTGATTATTTTCGGATTTTAAAAAAAGAAAGAAAATAAATGGCTTTAAGGCTATGTTCACACGGCAATAATTACGGGACGTATTTCGCCCGAAAATATGCCCTATGTTCGGGAGCGGGGGCGGCAGCCGCCGGCCCTATAGACATTCATTATTCACGGCGCGTATACGCCGTGAATAATTGACATGTCACTTATCTCCCCCCGCGGCGGATTCGCCGAGTGGGGAGAGGAGACATAATCCATAGTCCTCTATGAGAACTGTGGATTACCGTAATGACTGGGACGTATCTCGCCCCGTATTTAGCACAGTACAACGTGAAATACGTCCCATTTTAAGCCGTGTGAACATAACCTAAGGCATTCTCAGTCTGTTTCACTGACTCACAAGCCATTTTACACTAACTCTGTCTTCTTAGGTTGTAGGGGGTTGTAGGTGGTTCTAACGCATTGATTAAGCATATTCTAGGTGACTTGTTACCTTAAGGGTCTGCTCACACAAGGTACTGCGGCGCGTACAGTACGCGCCGCAGTCCATCGTGTGTTTCGGGAGCTTGCATATCACCGAGGCGCGGGGGGCCTAATTGCCGCAAGTAATTGACATGTCACTTATCTCCCTGCGCGTACAATACGATCATATTGTACGAGCGGGGAGAGGAGGCGTAATCCATAGTTCTCTATGAGAGCTATGGATTACCGTAGTTATGGGGCGCATTTCCCCGTGTATTAAGCGCAGTACGCGGCGAGATACGTGCTGAAATATGCTTCAAAATAAGCCGTGTGAACATACCCTAACAAATACAGGAGAGCTAATCTTTATTAAACAAAAGCTACAGGTGCTGTGAGGACTGACTACACTAGCTTTATCTGTAAACAGATGCTAATCTTGTTAGAGATTATTCATTGTCCTCCTGAGCTCAGGTCCGTCAGTCCGATGTGGGATGACGTAACTCCCTCCTCTCTCAGCTAGCTAATCAGATACAGAGTTAAGGACTGGCATGCAGAAACCTATGTGCACTCAAGAGCACATAAAATGTCTCTTATCTCATGACTAAAGTAAAATCAACAAAGCAATACATTTAGAAAGTCTTCAATTAACAGACCTTTCATGTTGAAAGCTTTAAAACCATGCCAACAATCTGGCATTTTTGGCCTGCACCTAGTTCTTCAACATTACATCAGTCCTATTGAAGAAAAATCATTTTCTTTTTAATTCAGTGCCATTTCTGCATGATCACTTGGTCATACAACTTAAGTTTTAATAAAATTAAATTTTTTTGTTATGTTTTGGAAGAGTATTTTTAGGGGTTGGAAATTAATTTATTTTGCTTTAAGCAATACGTATGCAGTGATTTTTATTAGATCACTGTATTTATAATCATACAGTGACATCAAAGTATTCAGAATTCTTGTTGTGAGATATCGCTGTGTGCCTTATTCATGTTCTGTGATCTTATTATAGAAGTGTTCCTGTGCAGTGATATCACTATGTGCAATATCATAGGTACAGGGCCATGTTAAGATATATTGGTTGTGGATTTATGAAGTTTGTGAAAATTTACATTGCAATACGTAGGGACTTGGATTCTAGGTTACACTGCAAATTTTTAAAGCATTCCAGAATTTTTGTGAAACGGTGGTAGATTTTCAACACAGATGTCACCCTCACCACTGAATCCATTTCAATAGGATATCCATGTAATGCATGTAGATGACGGATCCTCCAGAGTATTAGGTGGCCTAGTAGTTACTCTATGATATGTGGGTCCTGAACAGGGTACTCCCTTCTAATAATTTATTTCTTGCTAGGGTATCAGAAAATGATCAACCAAATCCATTTAGCCAAAAATATATTGTTTATTTAGTCAGTCAAACAACAGAATCTATGGCTAATGCCTACTCTTGTTTGTGTCATATGTCTTAAGATTCTTTCCTTCTGCTTGTTACCTTAAAGACCCAATATCAATGCATGATACTTTTACAGTGCACAGTTCACTTCTATGCTGGAGTTGACTATTTTAGCAGTAGACAGACCAATACATTATTACCCAAATTCCAACCAAAGAGGAAATTTTAAAGGTCATTACCTGCCACCCACATTCACATTGTCAGTCCAAAGAATGATGTGCTTTAAACCGCTAAGTATTTATACAGTCCCTATTCATCTGACTCCATTCCTTCTGTTCACCACTAAAGAGAGGTCAGTAGATCATTGTGAGGGGATTTCACTGGGTGCAATTATATGATTATTCCAAATAATAAGACTTTGCCATCAAAAACTCAACTTGCTTTGGGACAGTCAATGTTACTGAAACCCACTGCTTCCTAGGAATGATGTTCTGAAGCCAAATATATCAATACTTTTATCTACTGATGGCTTACATGGCAGGACACTCAAACTCAATAGCTTAAAGGGAATCTGTCTCCAATTTTTTTTTTTTTTACCTTATTAAATCAAGCCCCTGATCCATGTTCTTTTCCTTTCAGTCGTTTTTATTTCCTGATTATGGATTTCTCTATTCGGCCGTCTTATATGATTTGGGAAGACATTCTTGCTTGCACAGGTTTAAAAAGCAGTCAGAGAGATACTTTACAGCAGCTTCATGCACATAGGATTCTTAAGACAGATTCTGTCCCATAGACTTGTATTGGAGATTTTTTACTGTGAAGGGAGGGGAGAGGGGGAGCTGTGACATCTCCTCTTGTGACTGGTGGATTCTGTGTTATCTGTACACATTGGTGTCTCCTTTCAGTTTGACCCTGCTTTTACTGATTATGAATAGACTGCTGAAAAGCTCTATAAACCGTACAGAAGTGTCAGACGAATTAGACTTTAGGGGCCCAAAAGTGAAAACTGCAGGATTTTAAAAAAAATCTGAGGATTGGAAAATTAAAAAACCCCCCAAAAACCCTAAAAAATTTGTTTAAATAAAATATAGAAAAAAATAACTTTTGGCCCCAACCCCTTTTTTTTTAAAAAAATTTTGAATAACCAATCATCATTAAACTTTTTTTTCTTTGAAATTTCTACTCCCATAAAAGACAATAAAAACAAAGGGTAACAGACCAAAAAATACCCCAACAAAATAATTTAAAACCCAGGGTGCTTTTTGTTACAAAATCTGCGCTCAACTTTAAAAAAACATACTGCAATTATCTCAGATACGATCAGGGAACGCGTCATGAGATAAAGACCAAACCTACAAACTCGGAAATCGCCAAATTATCAAAACCATTCATTATTTGAAAAGGAACATTCTCTATTTTGTCTTCTAGGATAGAGAATGACAATGCATTTGGGTATTGTTTGGGCAAGGTTGTTAAAAAGGTAAAAATGAAGCATTATAAATGGGGATGACAAAACCTGTAGGGCACTATGAAATATATCAGTGCTATACACATGAAGAACCTAATTCCTATAGCTGGAATATGAGCATCAACCGTATGGATCAGCCATTTTCTGTGTCAGGACAACATTGAATATCTAGTATCAAAATCAAATCTAGTCAATGAAAGAAAATGTATTTGGAGCCCTTGTTAGTCAAAGATGTACAAGAGGGCAAAAAGAAGTTGTGTAAAAATGGATAACCACTCTATTAAAGTGGTTGCCTACAGCCCGTAAAATTGGGGGAATTTAAAAGTAGGGATCAGGTTTTCCCATACCGGAAACCCGAAGGGGCTAACATCCCTTTTGATTAGCTGTGTTTTTATTTGCTGCAGGGGGTTAGGAAAATCTTTTTGGGTACCCCGACTTTTTTGACCCGAAAAAATCTTTTTGGGCATAAAGGGGCCAGAAAATAGAAAAAGTATAAAAAGGGTTTGATAACGCTTTAATTTTTTTTAAATTGGGTGTGGGTTTACCGTTTTAACCCGGGCAGTCCCTTGTGAATATTTGAGGGAAAACTCGCCAAGGAGGTGGGTTATTTCCCGGGCCAGGGCACCTGTGGGAAGGAAAACCGGATTTTGAGTCCATGCTCCAAAATTTTTTTAAACATTTGGGCCACTATGGGCCACCGGGGGTATTTTAAAAAAATTTCCAGGGGTTTTAAAACTTTTGGCCCCATAGAAAAACCCAAACAAACGCCCCCTTTCTTTTTATATAGGGGGCTTGGAAAAAAATGGAAAAGGGGGGCTTGTTGGTTTTTCTTTGGGCCCAAAAAAAAAAGTCTTAGACCTAGATAGTTTTCATACATGAGGCCCTATGTCTCTATAACCCCACTAGTCAAAAATTGGTGATGAAGGTTTTATTTGCTTTAGTTGTTTTATTTCAATTGATTAGGAAGAAAGAAGCTGCTAACTAATTTTTGGGGTTTTGGGAAATTTCCCCCCATTTTCCCCAAATGGCTTCCCATGGGGAGCTGGAAAAAGTAGTCCAAAATAGGTTTTTCTGCCCCCTAATTTAAATGCTCATCAGCATTAGTAGTATGCTTAAAAGTGTTTTTTTTGATTTTTTTAACCCCCAGTGAGACGTTTACGCCTCATTTTGAGTCCAGGCCCCTAAAGTGAGGGGTTTGTTTCAAAATGATTTTCTCGCTTTAGAGGACCAGATACATCCATGTATAACAAAGGGAAAAACAATTTAATTTCAAAGGGGGAACTGTGTTTTTGCTCCCAAATTTCCCCTTGCCCGTGGGGCCTTTTTAGAGGGCACCCGTTTTCAATTGGGGGAACTGGGGGGGTTATCCTCATTTGGGTTTCTCAATTTGGGTTTGGGGGCTCAGGACGGCAAACCTTTGGGTCAGTTTTTTGTCAAAGGACCCCAAAGAAGGAGATTTTTATTTCCCCAGTTTGAAAAAAACCCCCTTTTTTTTCCTCTCCCCCGGTTAAATTAATTTTGGGGGGCTGTTTTTTTTTCGAAAAAATACCATCTGCTGTTTTTTCCCTTTCCAATTTAAAGGGGAATTTTTTAAAAATTTTTCGGATATTTTTGGAAACCTCACTAGAGCTGGAGGGGCTTTAAAATAAATTAAATTAAAAAAAAAATTACAGGGTACACACCTCCCATGCCTTTTAATTTTCCAAACGGGACGAGAAACCCCAAAAGGTTTTTCCCCACCAGCCCCTCAGCCCGTTTAACATCATATACATGACTTATTGGCTCAAAAGTTATGTGAAACCGTTTTTATTTGATGTCCCCTTTTTTGGTTTGGAGATCCTGGAAAAAGGGAAAAAGTGGAGAGGGGGCAACCCAATTTTTATTAATTTTTTTTAAAAAAATCACTGTCCCCGACCTTAGGGGAAATTTTTGTTAAAAACTCAGCCCAAAAGCCCTTTACAAAAGGGTTTTTTTATTTTTTGGGTGATAAAAATACCCCGTTTTACATGGGGAAAAAACAAAGTCTAAATAGGGCCAAAATGTTAAGAAATGTTTTTTAAAATCCCTAAAAATTGGAATTTGGGCACCCCGGGGAAAATTTTAAAAAAAACACAAGCAACAAATTTTGCAAAGTATTCCCAAATTGTGACTTCTCATGCTAGGAAATCCAGACTACAATAAGTTATATGTATAGTACTGAATTCCAACATGTTTGCTGTAATAAAGTAGAAAGAAATAATAAAAAAAAATATAATCCAGTATAAAGAAAGCTGAAAAAAGGAGAAGGCAAAAATCTTATTCAACCATATTTGAAGAAAACTGCTCTGTGAAAAAATGCAGATGCTTGTTAGTCTGGGGTTAGGAATGAAAATTCTTTATCCTTTTTTTGTTCCCTCGAGGCACGGGGATAGGGGGAGGGAGCGGCTTTTTGTATCATATGTTCCTGCAGCTAAACAGAATGGCAGATGGTCAAATTAATACAAATTCAGCCAATTGGGCAGGCTCAAGCGGTATTCATGCAAGCTATTCAACAATACTGCTCCTGTGCATATAAAGAACAGTGCAGTCCAAACAGGCCAGGCTGTGTAAAGGCAGGCCACACCTACGTGCGTACACTCACCGCATTCCATTAGCCCGCAAACTTTGCACATTCCATCAGTCAAAACTTTCTTCTGGCAATCCTTAACTATGCAATCAACCTTGAAGCTTCTTCTGAAGCATCTCGATTGATAGAGAGACAGCAGCTGCACAACGAGCAAGTAATAACCACAGAAGATAAAGCCTTTCATACAAATATTGTAATTCCACTTGCAAGCTGCCTGGCACGAACTCTAATTACTTGGCCTTTTTCTTGTAATGAAACTTTGAAGGTCTGTTTCCACACCAAGCTGTAAACCAATTAACCCGCTTTATCCCAGACAGGGTGTTCTAACAGCGACTGCAATAAGGCACTAAAAGAAATATTAATCATCAAAGAAAATCCAACAAAACAGTCTAAAGTGAAGAACAAGGACCTTGTATATTTATTTAATGGATGAAATACAAAATCTTTATAACATCTACTTTGCTATAGAACTTAAAATGAATCTATTCCTCTAATTATTTAGGAAACATATTTCATCCATTGAAATTAGTAAAATCATGAAATAGATGAAGAAATGATTACTGATCCTAGATAGCAAAGTGAAAATGAATACATGTGAAAATTATTTTAAAAATAAATAAAAGGTAAAAAGACTGATTAGAAATAAATAAAAGGTATGTTTAAAAAGAAATTAACAAAGGTAAAAAGTATATTTAAAAATAATTGGCCCTTTTTTTAAAAAATTTTCCTTTACGAAAAATGTTTAAAGAAAAGGGCATAAATAAAATAAAAAGAAAGTTAGAAAAAAGGAATTTAAATTTAAAAAGGATCCGAAATATGTTTTAAAAGAAAAAATAAAGGTAAAAAAGTTAAAAAAATCATAAAAAGATAAAAAATAGGTTTTCAAAACCCCAACAAATTAAATAAAGGTAAAAAATTATGCTAAAAAAAACAAATATACTAAAAGGGGATGTTAAAAAAAGAAAAGGGTTTTAGGTATGAAAGGGCAAAAACACCAAAAAAAGTGGTTTTTTTAATCTTTTTCCCCGTTTGTTCTTTTTACTATCTCATATCTCTCTCTCTCTCTCTCTCTCAAAATCTCTCTCTCTCCTCATTTCTTTTCCCATCTATCTATCTCTCTAACTATCTATCTCTTTTAAACATTATCTCTCTATCTACTATCTTTTCATTTGGCATGGACCCAAAGCCAAAAGGCCCGTGCCTTTCCCCCTAGTTCTGGGAGGGTATTTTTTAATTTAACCATCACTAAATTTTTAAAGGCTTTTTTTCCTTTAAAGGGAACTACCCAAAAAGATTTCTTAAAGTTGGGATGCTATTGTTTTGTTTAAAAGTTAAACAACTATATATGTTTTTACGCAAAGGAATTTTTTTGATAACCCCTCAGTGTTCTGTATAGTGGCCCCTCCATCTACAGCCCTTTTTTTCTTTCATATCCGTTTTTATGGCTAGTAAAACCCCCTTTTAAATTTCCCAAATGGAAGGGAAAACAATTTTTTTTGCATACTCCTCATAAGAGGGGAGATTTAGTATGCACTTTTGTTTCTTAGCATTCCCAAAAGGGAAAAATTTAAACGTCCCTTTCCCCCAACCCCCCCCCCGGGTTTTCCCCCGAGGTTACAGCTTTTGTTTGATCATTTATGCCTTTTGAACAGGGTTTTTCCCCTTCTGCCTTTTCCCCCATTTTATACAACAAGTATGCTGTCACTATCTTTCAGTCCTACTGCTGAATTGTAAATTGCCCAGACAAACAAGCAGAGCCAACAAGCCTGCAAAGGTCACACCTGGGCGTGTGGGCAGCCTGCTCCCTGCTCTGTACACTATTCCCTCCAATCTTAGGGTTTATAGCACTTTAAAAGATTTTTCTTTTTTTGTTTTGCCCTTTCCCCTCCCAGAGTTCCATTTTAAAAACCCAATGCCGCCCCCCCCCAAAGGAAAAGAAAAAAAGGAGAAAAAAAGAAGAAAAAAAAAAAAAGAAAGGTACTTATTAAGTTTGGCTAACTCAAAGGGCTATAGTAGCACAGCACGTGCCGATTCTTATCTGTGTATCTCCAGATCCTATTCTATGGTTCTTAAGCTTTTCAAAAGGCAATGAGGGGGAGAGAGGCAAGAAAAAAGGGAAAATGGATTTTTAACTCCCCTTTTGGGGCCCCTGCAGCAATTCAACAAAAGTTTCAAAGCAAAAAAAGACAAAGTTCCAGTATGGCAGGTGCTGGTGTCAGATTCCGCCCCAAGCAAACAGAAGCAGGAGAAAGGAAAAAGAATGTGCCTTTCCGTTGAAGCTCAGACAATGGGGGAGGGGAGGGGGAATTTCTAATAGTTTAGCGTTTTTTGTCAGTGCCACCCACAGGTTTAGGTGTTCATTCCCAATAACACTTGTTTCAGGGGAAGCCCTTTTCTGGGGGAATTTTTTTTTTCTTTTTATTGAAAAGGGATTTTTTTTTTGTTCTTTCCCCCCCCCCATTTACAATCCATAAATAAGTGCAGATTACTAAAAGAGAAAAAAAACCCAAACAGTAAAAACAACCCCGGGGTTCCCCGGTGAAAGCCCCCTTTATGTGTACAATTTCTTCCCTTTTTATTCTTTAAACTGTTAAGACATTCTCTAATCTAAAAGAAAGGAAAGAACAAAGAGAAAAAAAAAAAAATAAAAACAAGGTGTAAGAAAAAAACACATGAGGTGGCTGAGCCATAAGTTGGACTGTAAATTTAGGCGGAACGGGGGTGGTTTAAAACATAAGTGAGGGTAACACACAACACTGGTTGCCCAATTCATTAGCAAAGAAGACGGGGTTTAAAAAACCATTTAAGATGCAAAATCAGGTCATGATTTCGGGGATGGGCTCAACCCTTGGGGCATAGGAAACTAGCACCCCGAAAAGGTAGTCACTAGTATTAGTCTAAAGAGGTATATGGCTGGGGCACGCGGAATAGCACCATGTCGCCACTGGTACCAATGGGGGGGGGGGAACATTTTTTTTTTTAAAAAAAATTTAAAAGAAATTAACAGAGCTGTTTAAATAGAAAATTTTGAAACATTTAAAAGGGGGTTTATTCTCACCTACTGATTAGTTTTTTTAAAACCCATGTAGGCAAAAGGTAAAAAAACTTTATTCCCAAAATTTACATTGCGGTTCTTTTTTTGGGCTTCTTTTTAGGGGCCTTAGAACATTTTCTTATCTAAATGCCCCCAAGTTTCACGGGGGTTCCGCCCCACCCTCTCTGCTCATGTCGGGGATGCGGAGGTCTTTCCCCTATTGTTTTCTTATCGGGAAGCAAAAAAGTTTTCATTTCCAAAACTTTTTTTAAAATCCTTTAGAGCTCTGTTCCCCTGGTGCCCTGCGGGTTAAATCCCCTCCTTCACCAGTGTCCCTTAACAGGTTTACCTAGGAAAGTAGGTCCTCTATCAGTCCTGTTTTTGGCACCCCCCAAAAATCCTGCCAGGAAGGGGGAAAGCCTAAGGGGGAAAGGAAAATGGTGAAAAAAACCCCTTTTAAAAAAACCTTTCTGCTTATCCTGTATAAATACCCAACCCATATTAATAAAAAAACTACTTTTATTTTTTGGGTGTCCAGTGGGTGAATGGAGCCCTTTGGATATGTTTAGTACATGTGCCAGGAGCTTTCCTGGCATATGAGTGAAACATACACCCTAAAGCAGTGTTTACAGAGCCTTTCTGAAAATACACCAACATAAATTGTTATTGAAAAATACAAATACGGGGTTTCCAGCTTTATTAACTTTTTTAAGCCCTTTTGTTTGGGGTCACACTTACCTTTTTCCCTTTATTTTTATAATTTTTTAAAATGGGACTGTGAAATTTAAAATGCATGGTTAATAACTGAAGGAAAATATTGTTATGGGGGGTCTGGGCCCAATGGAAAAACTATTTTTCTTGACCATATACTTATTAAATGCCATCTAAAGCAGAATACAACAAAAACGTACAACAAGTGGTAAACAGGCCGGCAGTCTGCATTTCATAAAATACACTTAACACATTTGTCAAGAAAACGGCTGGAATTGGAGCGCTGAGGGTGGAGCGGTGCATTGTTATTTACAGGAGATGGCTTCTGGCTGTCATTCTTTTTCATTAAGCATTATAGCACAGGAAAAAAAGATCACTCCTTTCAAGTCAAAAGGATTAGTTTACATCCTAGAACGCAATACCATAATCCTTCATAATTACAAGCAAACCCACAGGGATCACTGATGTTCTGTACTAGTCGCATTCTGCTGGGGATGTTTATTTCATATTTCAAGTTGTCACACAGACATGAGCAGAAGGAAAAAAAAAAAAGTTTTACTGCCCCAGTCTAGCCCAGGTTGATACAGCTTCATTCTTGTCAAGCTTCTTACACTGCTAGGGTAGCCATTTTGCCCGGAGGTATATACAACATTACATGCTCCATATATTATAATACAGTGGTGTACTTTATGATTATATAAATGTCAATCAGCTGAAAATTATACAAAATATCAACCACACACTTTAAAGTGAAGACTAAACAAGAGGAAGAGTACAGAAGGTAGGAAAGCCAGGGTGCTGCTATCTCAGACATTGATGCCATATCAACAAGATATGCTATAAACGTCTGATAGGTGCAGGTCCCACCTCTGGGACCTGCACTGATCTTGAGAATGGGCCCATGAAAGTCTCAGTGCCGACTGGTGGACAGGTGGTTACGCTCACGTGGTACTCTACGTTCTGTTCTATACCCTGTTTCCCTGAAATGTTTGCTCCTAAAGACGTACTAAGACTTATTTTTAGGGGATGTCTTATTTTTCCATGAACAAGAATTCACATTAATTGTTGAACAAAAAATCAACATGTATTAATATACTGTAGTGATTTCATCCCAAACATCGGCATCAGCAGCCAAACTCTGAATTGCATAAAAAAATGCACTAGGTCTTATTTTCGGGGGATGTCTTATTTTGGGTGAAACAGGGTAGAAGTTCAGAGTACAGCTAACTGGTGTGCTTGGCTGTACTCGCAACTCCCATTAAAATGAAGGTAGAAACTCGCTCTCCATTCTGCACTCAAGACTTTTGGGGGCCTGCTCTGAAGGTAGTTGAGTGTCCCAACACTGACGCAGCCCTTGGCTATCCCCAAAACTCCCACTGACGTGAATGTAGAAAGCCACGCAAGGATGACCACCGCTCCGTTCTGCACAGAGGCTTTTGGGTACACGTTCATAAGATAGGAGCGGCAGAGGCGAGACGTGTATCTATAAAGCATTTTTAACATTTCGTATTAATATGCCATAATTGTCAGAGATGGGAACACCCTTTTAATATCTAGGCTCTATGATGATTTTTTTTACAGGTGCAAAGCCTAAACCTTGTATGCATACAACAAAGAGATTTATTTTTTTAATATCTACTTATTAGGGAAAATTATTTTTACCACCACATTACATTAAAACTTTAGCCTAGTGGTCACAAAGTGACCATCAGAGCTTCTGTAAATCTGAAATTACACATCGTTTTTGTGGCAATTTTTATATGTGCCCAAAGAACGTGAAATGTAAAAAAAAAAAAAGACTTCTATTTCTCCTTCCTGCCTTCTCTACTGCTGGCTGTGGCTTCCAAAACGAAGCCTACAATAAAAACATCTAGTGAACGTGTGTTTCCAGCCAGTTAAATGGCTGCTTTCAGCTCCTTTTCCCTACAGGGCAAATTTACTGTCCAGGAGGTACTAGTCAAAGGATATAATATTTCTAAGTCACTGACTATAGAGAAGGCATTAAAGAATAGAAATTCAGCTGAGACCAGGCCTTTTCGTTAACCCTTTTTTTTTTTACATAGAAATGTCACTGATCTAGTTGCCAGCACTATTTTACTATACTGGAATGAAAAAGATAAAACTTGAATTAAAAATATCATACTAAATTCTCATACCCATATGTTTTCTGAAATCAGTTACATTTTTTTACTAGGGAACTCAACTATCTGATCGTTTGACCCCTTACATAATACACTGCAATTCAGGTGTATTGCAGTGTATTGTGCCACTCATTGCTTCCTTTTATATCCTACTCTAAAAAAGCCTACTGGTAGTACTAAGCTGGTAGACTCTCACTAGGTCTTAGCTGGTATGACAACCCATTGGTACCCTGTAATCCCATCTGAAGAAGAAAGATAAGTTTTAACCCTACTCCCTCTGTCTAATCCCATAGATACTATTGCCAATAGCATATAATTTGTTGTATGGCTGATAATGGTTATCTCTGATGCTGGGTGTTAGATAAAACAGACTCCGCTATTGTGCATGCTGCCTATGCAACTACCACTTGAGCCTGCTCTAGTATAGGCTAAATTATGGCTAGCGATGCAATTCATGTCTTTTTTATTTTTAGGTTAACATGAAGTAGAGGACAGATAGAAATGAGTATTACTACAGAAATACAGTGTATAGAGTTTTTTTGTTTTTAAACCATTGAAACATATATTATACTAACAGCTACAGAAATAAAGGGGCGAGAATTTTTCAATTATGGCCTGTTGCAAGTGGCCTTCACTTCAAGAGCTAGAAGCATTAAAAGAAAAATAAATTAGTTCAAAAAGTGTCCATAGCCTATTAGAACCGAGTGATCATAAGCAGAAAGTTAAGCGCAAGACAGAAAAAGAAACCAACCAACATGTGATCTTACAGAGGTTGTTCACGAAAGAAAAAATTAAAAATTTAAAAAAAAGGACACTGGGGCCAGTGTGAGCAAAAAAGGAAAGATAAACAGATACCTACCTGTCCCATGCCGGTGACCCAATCCTTTTGACTTCCATGATCTTGTCCCGACACAGAAAAGAAGCTCATGTTCCATCTACTTACAATAGAATGTGAGCCTCCACGTCAGACCAAGCCCAGAACAAAAGAACAAACACAGGCAAAAAGTTTCAGTTTTTGGCCCACCCTAGCCCCAATGTCATGTCATTTTTTTTCCTAGTGAAAAACCCCTTTTGAGGGAGCTTGTCACCTTACAGGACAAACAAGGTTTCAACCCACCTTTTTCCCAGTGGTTTTATCATTAAATCTCAATCTAACTTTTTAAACAATCATGAAACTTGTAGCTTGCTGAAATTAGTCCAAAATATTTCTGAGCTGCCGCAGACCACCACTTTTCTAACTATTACTGGGGGAAACTGTCAATCAGTGGCGGCTCGTAAATTTGAGGAGAAAATTACCAAACTAAAGTTTCTAATAATGGCCAATGATGGTGGTGGGGTCAGTGCCAGTTCCTTCACAGTGGGAGAAAAGGGATAGTAAACATTTAAAGTTGTCCTTCTAATAAATAGGCCAAGTCTTTGGGAAATTGTCAAACTTTACAATTCTTTGTGTTGTGTTGTACGTTTTAGTGGAAAATTTTTGTATCTTTTGGGTATTTATGATTGTAAAGAAAAAAATTTTAAAAAAAAAAAAAAAAAAAAAGTAATATAAAAAAAAAAAAAAAATAAAGGGTTTTTTGCAAAATTTTTTCCCCAGGCTCAAGACTGGTTTTTAAGCAATGCCGGGCTAGAATATAAAAAATAAAAATGTTATTGAAACTTTAAAAACCAACAACTTTTTTCCACTTTCCCCTTTTGCCATTTGCGCTATATTTTAATTGTGTTGAATTGTTTTTAATATAGTCAATAAAATTCTAGTTATTTTAATACATACTCATACTCCCATTTTTGGACATCAAAAACGGTTTGTAGCCAGAAAACTATTTTTTTGCAGTTTTTTTTTGATCAAAAAATGTTTAAAGGCTAGTCCACCGGTTTTAACTGGGGGACGAAATTTAGCCCCCGCAATTCCGTGGCCGGGGGGGGACGGCACTTTGCCGGCCCTAACTTTCATTACCAGGGGCGCTTATACCCCGGGGGAAAAACACATACACTACCCCCCCCTCGGGTATTCGCCGAGCAGGAGGGGAACAAACCATATTTCCATGAAACTGTGGATTACCGAATAATGGGCCGTTATCACCCCGAAATTTTCACTCCGGCCTAATTACGGACTGAAATCGGCCCATTTAAGCCATGGAACAGGCCTTAAAGCAATTTAGATCATAAAAAACCACCACCAAAATATTTCTTTGCCTGTAAAGGATTTTAAAAAAAGATTTTCACAGCAATTTTAGAATACATGAGAAAAATAGTGCATGGTTAAAAGGATTCTATCACACAAAGAACAAAACTGCAGACCACAATGAATGACAGCTCCAACAATGTACAAAATCCTTATGCACCGATAACGATTGCTTAAATTCACTACCGAAAAAACAACTTTTAAAAGCAGGGATCTGAGTTTTCTGAACACAAAAAGTGTCCTGTTGTAGGAGGGCCAGCACCTCCTTTGATGGATGAGAAAAAAGAAGCAGCCTGAAAGGTTTGGAGAAGGGAATGTTTGGGGTGGACAAAGAGAAAAGGTTAAGGAGGGGGGGAACATATTAAGGGGGACAAGGGGAGAAATTCAAAAGGAAAAGGACACAATAGGTCAGAAATGAAAGAGGGCAAAAAGGGAGGGGCGGGAAAGGGGAAAAAAATAGAGCATAGGGGAACTGACACTGAACAAGAATCCTTGGGACCCGGGGGTAGCAAATTTATAAAATTTCTGACGGCTTGGAGAATGACAATGAAATTTTTTTTAAATAAAGGGCACATACAATTTTTTACTTATTACAGAGAAAATGCATCTAAAAAATACAGTCAGTTATTGGCAGCACTATGTGAATGGCTACTATAAGAAAATTTTAAAAGTTTGAAAAAAAAAAATATACACTTTCATATATTTTAAATACAAAATTTAAATTAAATTTTCTAGCTATTGCTTTTAAACAAAATTTATAAATTTTTAAGAAAAAAAAAAAATCTAATATTGCAGTTTTTTTGGGGGCTAAATGAAATAACGAAAAATGAAAGGACTTGCGGGTTTTTAAAAAAATGATGATAAAAATTAAATTCTCCAAAACCTCCCTCCCTCCCTGCCCTCAGCTCCAGACGCCAGCCCACCCTCAAGCTATGAAAAACTTTTAAAGCAGGACCCCCTCTCCCCCCCAAACACACTATAATGCACAACTGCTGTTCTCTAAACGGTTAAGCCGGGGGAAATAGCCAAACATGGGCAGTTTTCAATTACCCCAGCTATTTGACTTTCTTTTTTGGGAGCTAAACAACAAAGAAATAGTTGTGACCAACTACATACGAAAGTCTTCAATGGCAGATATAGTTTATTGAATCAGACATCTGCAGTATCTGCCTTTTTCAATGCAAGAGTTTTACATTAGCTCTAGAATAAAAGGGCGACTGTACTCAAATCGGAAAAATCTGAGTTTGCCGAGGAATCTTTAGTGGTAACGTTGCATTGTAATAAAATTGTAGATTCCTTGACAAATAGTAGAAACAGATTTTAATGGTATAGTTTAATATTTTAAACTTATTTCTCTTACTCCACAATAATTTATCTGCCACTTCTGTCCTCTCTAACTACAGCTAAAGTTGTATTTTATTATTTTTATTTTACGCATTTGTATAGTGAGGTTGTATTCTAAAGCAAATCCCGGAGATTACCCCCAAATTCCTTTGGGCCTTTCCCTTGGGGGCTCACAAAAAAATTTTCCCCCCAGTTTTAAACCCATCAGTATGTTTTTGCAGAAATGGGGGAATTTGGAAGTCCCCAAAAAGGAAAACCCCATTAAAAACACAGGGAGAACATACAAACTCCGCACAGAAGTCATTTTTGGGGGGAAAAAACCCTTTTGGACCCCAAAAGCGGGCAAGACAATAGTTCAACCCTTTGGAGTCACGTGCCCCCTTTGTATTGTATAATACTTGATATTATTTTTGAAGCTTTTCTGGATGTTATAGTTGGCCTCCAGCTCAACTGTCTTCTCCTCAAGGCTTTACCAAGCGGTTGGGTATTTGCCGGGTCCCCCCCTTTAATATAGGGCAACAAGTTTTTTAGGGAGCGCGCCAAAAGACTGGCTTTCCCTTTCAGCCCAAAAACGGAAACAAAACCCTGTGTGCCCCCATGTATGAGAAAAACCCCTTTTTTTTTTTTTTTTTTTTTTTTTTTTTTTTTGGGGGGGGAAAATTTTAAGGGTTAAATTAAAATTACTTTTTTTTAATTGGGCAAAAAACCTTTGGGTTAGGGGCGCCAAAAAATGGAATCCCCCGGGGACGTTTCTGTGGGGGGGGTTTGGGCATTACGACCATAGCTTCAAACAACATTTGCCTTTAGTATGGAAAAAACCGGGGGCTTAAAAACTGCGGGAACGGGCAGCCCAAAATTTAAAAGTGAATTGTCACTTTGTACTAAAGGTGCTAAAAAATCTATGACCCCCCAGTTGAACAGCTTCCCAAATTCTTTCGCTACAAATCCCCGCTAAAAAGGTTTTCCGCCTGGGGGCCAAAAAACATACCACGCTCATGTGTAATTTGAGCCAAAATTCTGAAACACTGCCCAGAGAGGTGGCCAGGTCTGATGTACTGTTCCATATATAATAAAAAGTTTGGGTTTCCGTTTTTTGGACTAAAAATTTCCCTTGGGTTGCCTGCCCTAAAATGTCTAAATTTAGCTTTTTATTACATTTTAAAAGTCCCCTGAAAAATTTTAAAGGTCCCCAACTAAAGGAAAAACCCCAAATTTTTAATTGAAAACTGTACTTTACTGTAACAACACCAATTGGGCCTTTTTAAACTTAGGCCCCCATTTCATTGTTCGCTTAAAAAATGAATTTCCCCAAAAAAGGATACAAAATCAATTTGGGGAACATATTGTTAAAATTTAAAACCCCCCTTCACATCATGTTTTTTTAAACTCTGTCGGGTGGTAACCAATCAAGATACCCGTGAAGGGAAAATATCTTAAAACCCATACCGGGGTGGCCCCGAGGGCCTAATGTGGTCTCTTTTGGAGAGATTGTTTCCTCTTTCTTACATGGTGTGTAATAGTAAAAGCTGGGATAACTTTTTCAGAGCCACAAAGTGTGATGTTAAAGGGGCCTAAGAGTGGTGAGAAAGTTTTGAGAAGGTTCTCCTATTCCTTCCTATGGTTAGTAAATTATGTCTGGTCTGACTATATTGATAAAATAATAGGCGTTAGCATGATTGACCTAATGATAACATCTTTCCTCTAATTACATAAATATTAATACAGAACAATATATTAATTAGGGCTTTGCCACTTGTTAACCCCTCTTAAAATGGGAAATAAAATAGCCAACTGGTAACGATATGTAAAATGTCGACTATATGACCCGACAAACATGTTTATACATACATATAATTATGCTAATGTCCCAGAATAGAGCCAAGAATGTGCTTTATCTAATGTGTATTGAAAAGTGACAAGAATATACCTAATTGAGTCAATTAGTGTAATCATTTGACTGGGGGCGAGAAGCCTTGGGCTATGATTTAAAGTGTCTATAGTATTAAAAATGTGTTTGTCTGAACTATAGGGCGCATCGACGTGTGACAGATTTCACAGCAGTCGTAAATTAAAACACGTGAACTGGGATGACTTTATCATAAAAAAACCCCAAAACTTAATAAAATTGTAAAAAATAAAGTAGAAATAAAATGGATGTGAATGTTTCAGAGGTTTTTATAAATGTAATGCTGACGCGTGCAATATACAATGCTGCTTGCACTGCCAGAAGATATAATCCTCTTTAGTTCTCCTGGAGTAACAGGTAAAGAATAAAACGCTTTCTATCTATTAGTAGAAAGCGCATCTCTACCCTTCGTTTTTTGCAAATCATTAGCATGCAGAATGACCTCAGAGTGAACAGATGTACATGGAGGCAGCAGTGATTAGATCAGTCCTCTCAGCAGTCGACAGTCCCCATGTAATTAACCCTTTGGAGCTTCCATCTTCTTCCCTCCACATAATGATCATGTGCATTGTGTGTAAGCACCAACACTCAGCCTAGAAAGAGCAAATACTTAAGACCACAAACAGCTTGCAAACCACTAGTAGCAATTTGCTGAATTAGTGGTGTAACGTCTTCCTCCGCGTACTGCTCTAGAGCTGGTCTCAGACATGAATATTCCTCTCAGCCTAGCAACATTTGGATTAACAGGAAAGGGGGCTTATAGGTAAAGATACCCGAGTGACTAATGACAGATGAGGAAGAAATATCAGTGGATCTGGCAAATGCTTTGACCCTTGATGATGATCAGGTGTCTTCGAGTCTATTTTGGATTACTTTATGGATAGTTGTTCTGAACTGATTGTCAGTCTACTGTACTACAGAGAGTTTGTCCTGCAGATCTTTGTCCATCGTGTTAATCCAACCGATTGCTGGTCTTCCTTTTTTCTTCTATCTTCTACCTTGCCGAGCAGAATGTCTTTTTCTAACGATCTATCCCTTTGCATGATGTGTCCTTAGCAACAGGTATTCATCACCTGAATTTAACAGTTGTAGGGTGGATTCACATGTTGCGGACATTCTTAGTAAGGCCTCATTCGCATCATGTTTCTTGTCACCCTCGTGGTATGCACAAACCTTATATGTTGCGTAAACAGGGCAAACATAGTTTAATTCTGACCTAAAGATCTCCATGGCCCTGTCACAGTATCGTTGGAATACTGCGAATGCCATGAACAGGGATGAGAAATGTTATGTAAATGGGGCCTAAACCGTGTGAAGTTTTACTGCACAACTGGCCACAGTATGCGTCGCAATTCACCGTGTGAACATACGCTTGGGGTATGTTCACATGATCCGCCGCAAATTCTGCAGGATTTCTGCAGAATAATCTGTGCTTCAAAGCCTTGACCAACTACTGCGGATTTTACATTGACTTCAATACATTCTCCCATTAAGGTTAAAAAAAAAAAAAAAAAAAAATCACAAATATTGATGGCATATGCTATATAGATATAATAAGAGCAGGTCTTACCTCTGAGATCTGCACCAATCTCTAAGGGTATGTTCACATGGCTTATTGTGCTGCATACTTGTGCGTGCATTTTGCCGCATACTGCGCTTTGTACGTGGTGAAAAGCAGGCAGCAACTACGGTAATTCATAGCTCTCATAGAGAGCTATAAATAGCGTGTGGTCTCCCCGGGCTAACAATACTATCGTATCGTACGCCCAAGGATAGAAGTGACATGTCAATTGTTCGCGGCGCTTACGTGCAGCTGACAATGCATGTCAATGGAGCCAGGTGGGTGCCGACCCCCCCATGCTTTGAGAGTACGCAAATCAATGCGTACCTCCAAAACACCCGTCATATTGCGGAGCACCCACTACACCGTGTGAACACACCCTAAAAGTTTCCATTCAGAATGGACAGTAGGTTGCGCTTCCACACAATTCTCATTTCTTTTCTATGGGAGATCCAGCTGAGCCGTATGTTTGGCTATACTCGCCTATAGAACAGAATGGAGAGTAGTGTGCAAGAGCTATCTGGGGCCTGTTCCCAAGATAGCTGCAGCTCCCAGTGGTGGGACCCACTCTTATTACATCTTTATGGCTTATCCTATCAATATGCCATCAATTTGTGAGATGGGAACACCCCTTTAAATATTCACAGGTTTCAATTGCAGTAATATTTGTGAACTTTAGGTATTCAGTGTATCTTATCGATATAGATGGGAACACCCCTTTAAATTATCCCCCAAATATTAAAGTTAATAAAGGAAAGAAAAAATCTTTTTCCAGTGGTTCCGCTTGTTTAGCCTGGCAAGCTGGAAAGGGAGCATCTGTATTTGGAAAAGGAGTCCTCATTGAAAATCACCTTTAAATAAATTAGGGGCAAGTAAGCATTTGGAAACGGTGTTATCCTTATTGCAAAATACTTTTACATAAATTAGGGGTAAGTAAGAATATACTGTGTAAAATAAGGGTGCAACAGTATCATTTTCCTCTTAATGATGGCATTTACTCTTTACTATTAGAAACCTTTGCTAAACTCAGATTTCATATACGAATAAATAAAAAAAAATGTCATCCATTGCATTAGAATTATAATTTAGTAATAAATTAAGGGTGAACTAAAGTGTCATGTGTTTGCAGCACCATAGGCAACATTTATTTCTAAAACATAGTTTGGTGCTACTTTCAATGCTAAGTGTCGTAAAATAACTTGGTATAATTAGATTGTGATTTATGATGGGCACACAGAAATGTCTAAATAAAATGCATGAACTCATCGGGGCCCTGTTCACGGAAAGCTTTCCTAACATTTTCTTCTGAAAATAATGTGGAGGGGAAAATCGGTTTTAAGCAGAGTACATCTCAGCCCATCATACCAGCTAATTATGTAAGTTTTTTTTTTTTTTTTTATTAATTTGAGCGGTTTAAAATTTGGCACAAAGTTCAAATACAAGACAAAAAAAAAGAACAAAAAATAGTTTGCACCTGTCCCACTTCTGTTAAATAAAGAGGAGGGAATAAAGAGAATGAGTGCTAATGAAAAGCCTTAACTTCGGCGCTTTTCCCAATGTTGCTTAGTATTCCAGTTCAACAAAGATCAATAGAGGCCATCCCAGTGTTCCTTGACGCCTCACCAGGAAGCAGAGGCGTGATTATGCAAATCACGCTGCTCCTGCACCTCTGCCAGCCTGCTTATCTCCCAAGCCTTCTGCCTGCTGCTACTGGCGACCAATACAAGTGTATGCACACAGCTCTTATCTCTGAACAAAGCTCGAGAAAGGCACAAGGACGGAGGCCAGCAATGTTGGACAGTGACGCATGGTTGATTTTCTGTACGATTTATTTAACCGAATTTAATTTCTTTTCTTCACCGCTGCAGTTCTGATCAGAGATATTTATGAACTGTGCCAAATGGGAGATTAGAAAAGCAAGATGTCTAGAAGCGCAGTTATTAATTAAACTGAAGGAGGGATAGAATGGTTTTTAGACTCCTAATGACGGACATGTATCTGTGCTGATGAATTTAATTTAAAATGAGCAGACTGCGTAGCTGTTGCCTAAATATGACAAGGATGCCATCAAAGCTTTCTGGGTATGAAAGACGCTGAAGAAAATGCTCCTGGGTAAGTGACAAGGAGGAGGACAATCTAATAAACAAAGTACTTCTCCTGCCCTTAACCTGGCATGACCTGCTATGATACAACTCACATACACAATGAAACACATGTACTACTCATCACAAAGGGGAATAACATTTATAAGGAAACTTCAAAACTGCTTAAAACTATATTAAAGTTAAAGGTGGGAAGAATCCCATTATAAGCAGATTGGTGGGCTGGATGCAGAGTAAATTGGTTAAATTGAAGGCAAAGTAAATTGGTTAATCTCTCCGAAAAAAAAAGGATTTATTGGGAAAAAGATTTGGTCACCAGGTATGAAAAGCTATGGTCTAAATGGCTGGATACCACTAGTCCGGCTCCAGTACATTTAAACATGAATATCATTTGTAATTGGTAATTGCGTCAAGTGTAATACTAAGGGTATGTTCACATGGCTTATTTGGGCGCACCGCAATTATGGATTACGCGCTATGGATTATGCGTCATCCCCCCTGCGCGTATAATATGATCGTATTGTATGCACGTGGGGAGAAAGGACATGTGAATTGTTGGCGGCGATTATGCTCCGTGAACAATGCATGTCAATGGGACTAGCGGGCTTCCGCCCCGCCCCCCCCCACCACCCCGTGCTTTGGAAATACGCGCTGATCAGCAGGGACCTCTCTCCCTCTGTACCAGTTGTTAGTCACTTATTGTCACTTTGTAATTGTCTGACCAATGTTATTTATGTACCCGCCTGAAATGTACAGCGCCCTGGAATCAAGGGCGCTCCAAAATAAATGATAATAATAATAATCAGCGTGTGCTTCCAAAGCACCCAGCGCATTGTGGCGCTTACTATACGCACTGCAATACACTGTGTGAACATACCCTACGTGTGATCAGGACATGGCAAACACTGGAGAATATATATCAACACTAACTCTGACTGTGTAAAGTTAGAGCAGAAAGTCTACGGCTAGATCCACACAGCATCGGACAAAAACTGTTGGAAAGTCGACTTTTTTTTTTCTCTGATGCACGACCGCAGTTTTTGTCACTGTATTTGCAAAAACTGCGGTCGGTTCTCGTTTTTTTGCCGTCCGCTCATACAATTGATTGTATGGGAACCGACGACAAAGCGCAAAACACCAGTGGATTATGCAACATGTTGCTAAATCCGCTGGCGCCAGGAAACGAGCTTAACAAAAGACTTGTGTAGACTACAGGTCGTTTTTGTATTAAAGTCTATGGGCATGCAAACCGTCGGATTTTCAGCACTTCCACAATACTAAAACCGCCGGAAATCCGACCGTTTTCTTGTGCTGTGTGGACATAGCCTTACACTGCCCCACATATATCAAAGTGATTCAAATAGAAATGTTCTGTATAGACACAAGAAAAGAGACACAGCGCACAACCTTCTGTGTTATCGCAGCTTGCAATAAATGGATATTATACAATTCGGAATTGCTCACCTGATGTGGCTGTACTTCTTATGGTACACCACACATTATCATTTGATCTTTTAAAAAAAGATGCTCTGGCAATCACTCACTCGATGCTCCTGGGTTGCAGCACACGCATTCCACAGAGAGAAAAGTATTACAAATCTAAATGTAATCACTATAGGAGGCGAACTCCAGATTACATATTACTCGATAGAGTATATAGTTTGATTCACATCTGGGGTTTTTAAACATCCTTTATGAAACAGGTCGACAGACACGAAAAATTTTTTTAGAACTTTGTAAAAAGAAATTTTAAAATGCCAATAAATTGACCAAATGTGCAATTTGAGCCCCCCCCAAAATCTTTTAAACTAGAGCTCGCCTCATATAGTGATTGCATTTAGATTTGTAACATATACCATAGTGTTCATAAATCGGCGCCCGGTTTTGAAATTTTCCCAGTCTGACCTTACACCTTTTTTGTTGGCTAACTTTAAAGGGCAAAACGGTGCCCCAAATTGGGACACACAAGCCATGCCCCCCTTTTTACCAAACCCCCCCCCATTAAAAAGAGTTGTGCCACTTTTTTTCGGAAAAGGGGCGCAGAAGTGTGAAGAAACGATCTAAAACCAAATAAAATGTTTTGAAAAAAACATTTTTATTGCGCAAATTGTGCCCGGAAAATTTGGGGCAAAATGGCCCCTTTATAAATGTGGCCCCCTTGTTTTTTTTTTGTGGATATAAAAAAACCCTTTTGGGAAAGGGTTTTTAAGGCAAAAGATTTTAAAAAAAGCCTAAAAGGAAATATGTATTACTACCTTTTGGGGGTTTAAAAATACATTAAAAAACACAACCTTTAAAACAAACAAACAGATATACACACAAATATATATACACTCACCCCCGGGCCCCTTTTTTAGGTACACCGTCCAAAATCTCGTTAACACTTTTAATTTTCCCAATCCCGCCAATCACATGGGGAAAAACCCGGGCATTTAGGCTTTTAAAAACATTTGGGCAAGACAATCTCATGGGGTTCCCAAACCGGGCAACATATTTGGGGGAAGAAAGGGGATTTTTGGGGCCTTTGGGAAAGTGGCATTGGGTTTTTGGGGGCCAGGGAAGGGGGATCTGAGTATTTCAGAAACGCGACTCCTGGGATTTTCACGCACCAAACCCTCTCTAGGGGTTTCAGGAAATTTGGGCCAAAAAAAAAAAAAACCCTCCGTTTAGCGGGCCCGTCCGTGGGCGGAAATGCCTTGTTTTAAGCCAAAAGGTCAAAAGGGAAATTTGGGGGGGACTGGTTTGAGCTGATAGAAAAGGGAAAAAAGTGACTCAAATAGCCCCCGGGAAAAACCAAGGTTAGGCAGGGGAAAACAAACTCTGAAAAACACAGTAGGCGGGAAATTTTGAGGCCCGATGGGCCTTCAAACCAGAAGACCACATGGGGTGCCACTTCCTTTTGCTAAGAAAAAGGGAAAATGGTGGGTTTCCAATTTTCCCCAAACTCATCGAAAATTTGGGCGTTGGGAAAAATTTGGGAAAAAAGTTGCCTGGGGCTGAAAGATCCCCGAAATTTTTCTGGACTTTTGGATGGTTTGGGTCAAATTTGGGGTCAACAACATTTAAAAATGGATCCATCCCCGCCCCTTTTAAACCCAAAAATTCAGGTGGGGGTTTTTTTGGGTGTCATGGGTTTGGGGGAAAATTTTTTGGCCTCTTTTGGGGCCCCTTGGGAAACCCAAATTTAGCATCGTTGCAACAACCCTTGGGGGAAACATCCCCGAAAAATTGGGGGCATTTCTGAAGGGAAAAAAACGGGTTTTAAAACCCCTTATAAACAAAGGGGGGTAACCCAATAAATTGGGCCGGGGGGGGGTTGGGATTATTATAAAATAATATTATAATATATATATAATATATAAAAATTTTTATAAAATATATATGAAAAAATATTTTATATATATATTATATATTAAATATATCTAAAATTTTAAATATACACCCCACACACACACAAATACACCCTTTTACAAAAACACCAACCTATCAAAAAATAAATTTTTAAAACACAAACAGTTGAAACCAGAGGGTTTTTTCATACCTATTTAAAAGGGAAATTGTTTAAGTTTTTCCCACTATCTGAATGAAAACAAAAAAAAACCTTTTCCCTTTTAGGTCAAATTTGGGGTTTTCCAAAAATTTTTTAAAAATTTTTCCCGAATAATATTAGAGCGGAGGAATTTTTTAAGGCATTTTAATTTAATTACTGCGAATTTTAAAAAAATTTTCATAAAACTCAAAAAAAAAATTTTGGGAGGGAAATTTCCCTTAAACTGTAGGGCCTTTGGGGCAAACATTTCGGGTATCCCTTTCCCCAAAACTTCTCGCAAAAGGGGGTAAGGAAAATTTTGGTCCCCAATTTCCCCCTGACAGAACTGGTGTTACTTTACCATGTTTTTAGGTAAACCCTTCTTGCCCTGCCTTTTCAGCTTTTCCCAAAATTTTTCCCAAAAAGGGTAGAGAAAACAGGGGTTTGTGGAAAAAGCAACTCCAAAACAAAAAACTTAAAAAAGTCTTAAACCCCAATTGTAAGCGTTTGGGAGAAAGCTTTTGGGTCAAATTCCCCCTTTGGAAAGCCCCTTTTGCCCAAACTTTTAATAAACCCGCGATGTTTTTATAAGGTTTTCTTTAGTTTTTGCACATAATATTCTTTCCCCCTGATGCATTCTATTTTTTGAAATTTTTCCCCCTTCCTCCTCACAAAAAAAAACCCCCAAAAAATTATTCTACCACCTTTCCGTTCAATTGGGTTTTTACAGTTTGGGGGGGTTTTTCTTAGGCCCTTCCCAAACTTCACCCTTTTCCCCCAAAAAGTTAAAAAATTTGGGGGTTATGGCCAAACAGTTCAAATTTTAGTTTTTTAGATACAGGACATGTCCCAAAAAAGTTTGGTCTTTGGGTTCTGTGTGCATTTGCAAAAATTAAAACCCGATTTTTTCTATGTTTTTTTGGAAATAAGGGTTTTTTCCCCGGCAGTGGGGGGGGCCCTTTCAGCCCCCCGTTCATACAGTTCCGCTTCACTTTTGGATAATGCCACAAACTTACCAGCTTCCCCCAGAAACTTCACAAAAGGGTTTTTTTTTTTTTATTGGGGTTGGGTAATGGACAGTTCCCGGGCCCCCAAAAACCCCGTTCATTTTCCGCTCCTCCCCGAGCGGATGATGGTGGGCAAAATTTTCCCCCTTTTTTGGAGTATAATTGTTTTTTAAAAATGAATGGGGACTTTTATATGTTTCTTTTTGGGCTAATGGCTTCTTCCGGCACCTTCAGGTATCTGGGAAAATTTCACCCAAGGGTTTATCCAGACTTGTTTCAAGTTTCCCCAGTTCTCTTCCTGATTCTTGGCTGATTTTTTTTAGCCTTTTTCCCCTGAAGTTTTTTAAAACAGAACAGTAGGTTTTGGTGTGCATAAAAAAAAACACCCACAGGTGGGCTCTTAAATCAGATGTTTTCCAATGACCAATTTCTTCAAAGACAGGACATCATAATATGGGCGTTCAAATTTTTTTAAAAGGGATATTAATATAGTTTTAAGTAAAATTTGACGTTGATAAAGTAATAAAAAAAGCCTTTAAAAAAAAAACTCTCTTCATTATTCTGGATTTGGGCAAAAAAAAATTTAATGTAAGTAACCCCAACTAAAACCTTTAAAAGGGGGAAAATTTTAATTTTGATTTCATTTTTCAGATAGTGAGAAAAAAATGTATTTATGTTCTTTTTTAATATTGTATTTAAAGGGAACCTGTCCCCATAGATTTTCCCCCCTTTTTGTTTGAGGCCCAGCACAAGCCGTGTCAGACTTGATTTTTTCCAACGCTGTCCCCCCTTTCTGTAAGATGCGTTGTTTTAGAGTATTTAATGCCAAATCTTTTTTCAAAAAGCAGGTGCTTCCCCGCCCCCCAAAAAAGGGCACCCCGCACACCTGGCAGTTTTTAAACCTGTTTCTACCTATTAAAAAGTAATAGATTAATAAATTTCCCCAAAAGTGGGCGGGACTCGCCTCGGGGGGGGGGGGGTTTTGAAAAAAAACTGATTTTCATGACTCTTTTCTGGCGGGAAAACTGCAGATTTGAGCACTAAACACTCAAAACTACAGCATCTTACAAAAAAAGGGGACACAGTGCTGGAAACAGCATGCCTGTCATAGCAGTGCTGCCCTCAGCAAGGTGGGCATAAACTTGGACAGGTTCTCTTTTAAAATTCTGGGTTTTAAACTGTATAAAAGCATGTACAAACAAGATGGGACTGTCCACCATCATTCCGTCAGGAAGGAGACAGGGGGTGGGGTCTCAGAGATGAATGTGCTTTGGGGTTCCCACGTGCATATCAACCAAGAACAAAATCAAAAAAACCCCTTTGGGAAGAAGTTGGGGAAGATTGTATATTATCCACAGTGAAACGAGTTTTCTAAAGTTTCAACATGGGGCTGAAAGGCCACTCTGCCAGGAAAAAGGCATTACTCCAAAAGAATCATATAAAAGCCAGATCAATGTTTGCAAACGCACACAGGAACAAGGACCTTACATTTTTGGAGACATGTCCTGTAGTCTAACGAAACTAAAAAGTGTTTGTCCATAATGACCATCGTTACATTTGGAAGACAAAAAGGGAGAAACTTGGAAGCCTAAGAACACCATCCCAAACTGTGAAACATGGAAGTGGCAGCATCATGTTGTGGGGTTGTTTTGCTGCAGGAGGGACTAGTGCACTTCACAAAATGGATGGCATCATGAGGAAAGAAGATTAAGTGGCAATACTAAAGCAACATCTCAAGATATCAGCCAGGAAGTTAAAACTTGAATGGAAATGGGTCTTCTAAATAGACAATGACCCGAAGCATACTGCCAAACAGGTTAGAAAGTGGCTTAAGGATAACCAAGTCAATGTTTTGGAGTGTCCATAAGAAAGCCCTGATCTCAATTCTATTGAAAATGTATGGGCAAAGCTGAAAAGACAGGTGCGAGCAAGGTGACCTACAAACATATATATATATACGTATATATATGTATATATATATATGTATATATATATATATATATATATATATACAATATATAGTGTAACTTCGTATTCAACTGTATATATAAACACGTGTGTGTTATATATATATATATATATAACAACAACACTAATAACACACACATACACACACACACACACACCACACACAACACACCAATCTGCCAGTCTCTCGTATGCAGAACGGTGAATAGACTGTAAAAGGAATTTCTATATTTATAAGTCTATTGAAGGTATTTTTTCGGGATAGAAGAACACAGTTTACTACATTATTTTATCCAGAGGCGACCTGCATTGTATATGTTTTTTATACGTCTTTTTTTAAAATGAGGGCCAATGGGTATAGATATACAACGGTATTAGTCG
Source organism: Phyllomedusa bahiana (assembly GCA_025379985.1). NCBI lineage: Eukaryota > Metazoa > Chordata > Amphibia > Anura > Hylidae > Phyllomedusa > Phyllomedusa bahiana. The sequence continues at coordinate 106,314 of JAODAL010004310.1, forward strand.
GAGACATTCACCAGAGGTATAAATCGGGAAATTCCTTTTGCAGTATATTCACTATCTTGAATACAAGAAAATACAGTGGTATTCAGGGAACATATACCAGGTCAGCGGCAGTAAATAACTCTGCTGCAATATAAAGACATGGTCATAAACACATACAAAGAATCAGCAGAGAAAAAGCTAGGTACTTAATAAACTCAGCAGGAGACCACACACAAGGGAACACTGCGAGTTTCCAATTTTAACTGGAATGACCCACAGTTCCATTAAAATGTGAAAACTATGAAACCAAGGACGACACATAAAACACTGTGCTCACATTTGTGTTTCTAGCAGATTTGGCAACAAAAAGACATTATAGTTGTCCTATGGGCACATCACCCAAGAATTCTTGTTTCATTAATCCTTAACCTTGGTGTCTGGGAAGTATAATCCCTGTTTAGCATTAGCAGAAACGGCTTCTACTATGATGGCCAATCTGTCCCCTCATTTCAGCCCAGCATCCAGATCCACAGATAAGTAAGGAGAAATTTAGACTTTTTTTGCTGAGCACCACACTTAGTTTTAGACAAAACTTTTACAAGCTATAGTCTACTAAATTAAAAAAAAGCAAACTAATCCTGCTAGGTGAAGTGGATAATAGTCAAAAAAATGAAAGAAACATATAACATCACCTTATAAATATAATAAAGTTGTCCATGCATTAGATGTTTAATGTAACTGTCCCCTTTATCATATCGTTACAATTCTGGGCTGATTAGTTTCTTAAAATATTGATAAAACTATTATACCTGTGTGTTCCCACAGCCACAGTAGAGGAGCTTATTGCATATGCTAAACATAGAGGTTGTACAGTGGAAAAAAAGTATTTTCTAAATAATATCTTCCATAGTTAGGCAATAGTTTGTAATGTACTTTGATAACATTTTTCTGCAGTTCTACTTCAGCGTTTTGATAAAACAAAGCTCAGTTAGTTTCTGTGTCACACACTGGAAACAGCTGTGTGTCAAGCGCAGGAGATCAGGTGATGGACACGTGGCTTTTTTCAAGGCAGTAAATGAACCCATGAATAGAAGAAGATCCCAGCAACTATACAGAAAATGTCCACGGCAGAAAAAGTAATTAAAACTTTATTTTATTCCTCCCGGTTAAAATAACACAGGCACGGGCTCGATTCCGCACAGAGTAGCAGCACACTGACGCGTTTTAGCGCATAGCCTTATTCGAATAAAGCTATATGTGGAAACGCGACAGTGTGTTGCTACTCTGTGCGGAATGGAGCCCGTGCCTGTGATATTTTAACCTGGGGGAATAAAATAAGAAAGTTTTAATTACTTTTTCTGCTGTGGACATTTTCTGCGTAGTTGCTGGGATCTTCTTCTATTCATGACACTGTGTTGGTCGGTTGGAGTTGCAGACTGTTTCCCGTGCACAACACCCTAGATTACGAATTCCTGGAGACATACATGGATGGGTGAGCAGACCACATATGTTAGTAAATGAAGCCACACTCCTTTGGTTCTGCATACCAAGGCTCTAAACATAAGAAGACATGCACTGAGATTGAAGATGGAAGAGAGAAAGAAAGAACACACAGGATCCTGGGGTCTGTATTTTTAGGCTATGTTCACACGGCGTAACTGCAGGGCGTAATTACGCCCTGCAGTTACGCCGTGTGGCTGGGGGCGTGGCGGGAGCAGGGGAGGGAGCCGGAACTTCGCCTGTCCATAGAGAATCATTACCAGCGGCGTGTATACGCCGCTGGTAATTCACATGTGAATTTCTCCCCCCTCGGCGTATTCGCCGAGCAGGGAGAGGAGACGTAATCCATAGTTCTCTATGAGAACTGTGGATTACCGTGGTTACTGGGATGGATTCAGCCCGTAATTGGCGCACTCCGGACTGAATTACGTCCCTCAGTTAGCCGTGTGAACATGTCCTTACATGGCGAAGGGAAACTGCTTTCCAATAGAAAATGCTGCTGCCAGGTAGCAGAGAACGAAGCATTTAGTGCATGAAAAAAAAAAGTAGAGAAAACATCACCGGGAAATTAATAAAGAATCAGGCAAGCTATCCAACATTTTATTTTGCTTGACAGACCTTTTAATAGTAAAACTTGAGGCAGTCAAGAGTGATATATTTTAGTTGTCTATGAAGGGGATTTTGAATTCCAGCCATTATAAAAAGTTTATTAAGAAATACATTTAATCACATATTTGGCTTAAAATAAATAATTAAAAAAAACAGTATTCCATGGTTCTTAGGTTAAAAGTTGAAAGCAAGAATAAAGTGCAATACCTAATGTTACCAAATTTATGGTATCAAAAAAAAACTTGCACTGCCAATGTTACCAAATTTTCGTCCTGAACTTTAAATTAAAGACGTATTGCTTCCAAGTACAACCTCTTAGAACCAGAGGAGAGTAAAAGGGAAGACTTCATTCAAATATAATTTTTTTCTTTTTTCAGACTGATTAGAAAAGAATAGAAAATGCTGCTTATAATGAATACAAGAGAGATGGGCTACTCACCCAAGCCAACCAGAGAGTAACTGGGAGTTGGAGAGAACACTTGAGAGGCAAAGTCTTCAAAAGTCATCACTTCTCTGTGGTTCTGAATTATTGCTTCAAGGTACAGAGCCCTTTCCTCGTAGCTGGAGTGACCAAGTTAAGGAAGAATCGATAATAAAAAAAAAAAAACAAGAATCAAAACCAAAAGCACAAAGTCACAACATATTGAAGATGTAACCCGAAATTCTTTTTATGCAGATAAAAAGTGGGAAAAAAGAATATGAATTAGAAGCATAACAAATGTCACAAAATGGTACAAAATAATAAAAACCCATTGTTGTAAAAATTACTTTTTATTTTCAGAAATTTGTCTTTTTCCAATTTTTTTTTTTTTAGTAGTAAAGCAGAAGGAGAATCTTGTTTAGTTTTTCCGTTTTTTTTCTGGCAAATAGTTGCTTTTAAGATAAAATAAAATGCTAAATGCACCCGTGGAAATTCAAACTTCACTAGTACACAGTAGGTTAAATTAAATAAGCCTAATTACATACCGCCTAAATTATTTCAACAGCCAGTACGGGAGCAAGCTGACTGACAAGTCAATGCTAGCGGCATACTGCCTCTTGTCTGGGCAATTTTATGTGACTACAAATTATCAAAGTGGTGTTTCTGCTGTGGTCATTACTGGCTGAACTCCTAGTTAATGATTTAGCTTCCAAACTTGCTTGAAGAGGAGACACACGCCCATACCCTTTCTAAAGGGGAACGAATGATGCCATTCACAACTCATTACAAGCATGCTTATTCTGCTCAGTGCTTGGCTGTTGCCAGGGCTCCATGCTGCACACTGCCACAGCAAGCCTCTGGTCCTGTAAACAGCAGGATACAAGGCTTGAGTGGCCGTCTGGCGGGCAAGCACTCTGACACTAAGCTGGCACGTGCTGAAACAGCAGGAGCAGGCTACTGCGTGACAAATTACTGAAAGAGCTCAGCTAAACTTATGTCAGACTGCCACCTGAGCCTCTCGGCCTGTCATCGTTGTACAATTCATTGGTCACTCATTTACTTTTCGGTAAGTACAAGGGTCCAGTTTAAAAGATGCAAACCTTTCAAGAGCTGCCTATTAAATACTCTGCTGTTTGAAAAACCTGCATACATCTCTAGCACAGCTAACCTAGTAATGGAGCTATTCCTTTTAATAGTTCTGATACTTGAATGACACTGACATTCTGAAGTGCTGTTCAGATACTACCACCATTTCTAGCAGTCCTCTTCCCCAATCTCATTTTCCTATTCCAGAGATACACGTCATTTGCAAAGGAAGCAATTAACTTTCCCATACATTTTTAGAGCATTGGGAATATATTGAAGAATCCGGAGAAAACCCACTGAATCTAAGAGAGCCTACAAAGTCCATGCAGATGCTGTTCTCATTTAGTTGCAAACCCAAAACCCTAGCAATGCAAGGCAGCGGTGCAAACCATCGAACTTCTCATAACTGCTAACAACTCATTACACTGTATCCTTATATCCTACCCATCTATTCGTCTTTAAATCCATCCATGGATCCATATCTATATGCTCATCTGACTTTTACGTTTGCTTGATTTCTTTACATAGGATTTCCATCTAAGGCAATGGATAGCACAAAAAAAATCTAAATGTTCACCTAATGCACTGCATGTCAAAAACACATACTGCAAAACAGTGAGCTGTCCATGGTGCTGAAATATATGCTGTACGAGAGACCAGACAGAACGTTAAAATTTCAGTAAAGCTTTAAACCTTTCAAAGAAATCCAAAAGCGAGGCTCGTGATGGATAAGCAGCACAATATTACATGGTCTGTACATGTACAGGGTGATGCAAACAGGACGGTGCCTGTATTAAAGATCTATAGTTAAAGGGGTATTCTCGTTTCATTGATTGGCTTTAAACATATAGGCAAAGGTAAGATTATTAGCATATATATTGCTTTTTATTTTTTTTTCTCTCTCTGTAGGTTCACACAACGAATTTGCGGGGCATACTTCGGCATTTAATAGCACCGAAGTACGCCCTGCAAACACATAAAATCATTTGTCAAGTTCAGCATTCATTCAGCGCTGTGTAAAACTGTCGTTTAGACGGTGATTTATGATCGTATTTCTTGGTGCGTACAGTGCGCCCGTAAAAAGAAGTGACCTATCGAAGAGGAGGCAGAGAGCTGCCTGGTATTAAAAGTAAGTAATGGCTAGGTCGTACTTTCAACAGCACTACTGAAAGGGTATTGCTGCATGTACTTGTGCACACTGCAAAACGCTGTCTGAATATACCCTTATAAACCAGGGCTGTGGAGTCGGATCCTATTTCGCAGGAGTCGGAGTCGTCATAAAATGGACCGACTCCGACTCTCAAAATATATAATAAGTTGGTCCAGTTAGTTCGATGCAGTGCAAAGAGCAAGAGGAATTAGGTCCGGCCAGTGCTACTGCTCCCATATCTTCAACCTTATCACGAGGAGTGTAATTGATAACATGGAGCAGGCAAAGCGCTGCCCCAGTGGGAAAAGATTCTGCTCCCATAGCAAACAGATTTCAGCAAAAATTTTCACCTTCTTTCAAAGAAGTAGAAGAGTTCAACCATTCATCAAAACTGACTGTGGCTGAAGCAATTCCTTTATACCCTGACATTGTTAGAGATTTTGCCCCTGTGGTCACCGCTTTGCCTCCAACCCAAGTTAGTGTAGAGAGGCCATTCTCTATCCTGGAAATAATGAGATCAGATGTGAGGTCATGTATGCAGGATCTGATGGAGGTAATACTATTTCTCAGAACAAATTCAGAGACTCCACAAATGTTCCTGCAGTGTTTTGTATTTTTACAATTTTTTGGGTTTTAAAGTCATATCCAATAAATATATTTTACACTGACAAGCAAAATGGTAACAATGTTTTGAATTTGTGACTATCAGGCTCCATATCTCGCCATCTACTACAGCTTTGTACATGAGGCTACTGTAATTTTATATACAGTCATCTTACCTATCTTATACATAAATGTGACTTGCAAGTATTTAGCATCTGCTGAGTTCTGCAGATTCTTTCCTGTAACTGCATTGTTACTGTTTTGCTCCTAAAAATCAAAATGTTAATTTTTATTATTTTGTTAGTATTTGGGAAATCCACCTTTGGTTTTCAATACAGCCTGAATCCTTATGGACTCCGAATCAGATTCAAGCATATCTTGACCAAAATCTGATCCCAGGTCTCTTCTACACATTCCCAATGTTGGTGCAGACTGGACTTGGATACAAATACAGCTTTTTCTTCAACTCTACTCACAAGTGTTCAAAGATGAAAACATTGTTACGCTTTTGCTTCTCAGTGTCTGTTCTACCTAAATAGCTTGATTATTGTATCATAAGGTGACAAACAGCCTGATGTTACAATTTTACTACAGTAAAGTTAACACTTAAACATGCGCCGTATATGAGGGAGTCAGGAGTCGGAGCTTTGGGAAATTGAGGAGTCGGAGCTTTGGCTTGCCGACTCCACAGCCCTACTCTCTCTGCTCTTACAGTCTGAAGCAGTGGTGGGGATAATGACTCACTCCCTGCTCTGTCCTTCATCTTGAAAGACCTGCTCATTTACATTAGTTACTGACAAGCTTTAAACCTTTAGAGTTCTGTAGCCTTGTGCACTACAATTTACAAACCACGTGCACTCATGTCACTGTAACAAGATCTGCTAGGAATTCGGGAGAGAAAATGACAAAATTTGAGCCATCTATGAGTGTAGTCCTTGAAAGTCGACCATCCTGACTAGTATAGAAGTAGAGGTGCCACAATCACTGGTATGGTGTATCTTAAGAAAGCCATAAAGATTACATCTTCTTCAGGAGCTGAAAGCAGGCAACAAACCGAAACACTGGAATGTTTCACTGACTTGCAATGCCGATTAGAAAAGGATGAATTTTCCGACAGGTTGGTGTTCAGCCATGACACTCCCTTTCACCTCAGTGGGTAGGTCACTAGACACAACATTAGAATTCGGGGCTCAGGAAAGCTTTGTGTCCCTATCAAGCACATGAGGGACTACACTTTATCTTCCCTATTATGGACGTTTGTGACTGCTAGTATTTTATTTTTTTAATTTGCAGCACATTCTTTTTTTTTCTTCCCTTTTTTGGTTTGTGCATATTTTCCCATTTTTGTTATTAGTCATGTGCTTCCGTTGTATATACATTACATATATTTTTTTCTATTTTCACCTTTTCAAGGGAGCTGGTTTCTTTCCAGGGTGATCAGGGGAGGGGAGCTTTTCCTACAACTCAACTGAATGAAATGCACTCTGTGCAATGTCTATGGTCCATTTTATTTACTGAGGACTAGGTCACTGGCCGCTCCATGTCTGGACATGTTAAAGGAATGGCTTATGCCACAGATAAAGATCTGCCAAACGTAGTCTACCATCAGGATGGTGCATCTCTGCATTTCCAATTGGATATTCCCTGATACATGAATGAAACTCAGAACGTTGGATCATTTTTACTGGAAACAATGAATCACCGATACTGCACTGGCCTCCATGACTGCCAGACCCAGTACCTTGCAACTCCTTTCTATAGAGCAGTGTTTCTCAACTCCAGTCCTCAAGACTAGTGTTGAGCGATTGCATTGGCTATCGAGATCGATCGATAGTCGGCTGCTATCGATAAGGTTTTTCGATAGTGAGCGTCGATTATGAGCGATGACCATTAAAGTCTATGGGAGAATAACAACACCTTCAGTATTACACCCAAACAAGGCTGGAGAAGCTGAAATTAACATCCCCAACTTCAAATGGATACGTGCTACATCTTAGCAACACACTTAGGTTATAAAAAGTCACAGAAACCTTTCAATCACCTGTGGTGAATATAGAATTGCTGTTTTAAGATTTTTCGTAGATGCTGCGTCAATGAACAATGCTGGGTGCGCAAAAGTAAAAAAACACGTAACTGTTATGTTTTGGTATAATAAACGGTATTTTTTGCACCTTTCAATTCACCTGTGGTGAATATAGAATTGCTGTTTTAAGATTTACGTAGATGCTGCTTCAATGAACAATGCTGGGTGCGCAAAAGTCAAAAAACACGTAACTGTTATGTTTTGGTATAATAAACGGTATGTCTTGCAACCTTTCAATTCACCTGGGGGTGAAATAGAAATTGCTGTTTTAAGATTTACGTAGATGCTCCCGTCAATGAACAGTGCTGGGTGCGCAAAAGCCCAAAAAACACGTAACTGTGATTTTTTCCCGTACGATACATGGTATTTTTGCCAACAAACAACCTGTGCTGACTACAAGATTGCTGGATTGTAATTTAAAACTGCAAGGTGGATATATCAACAGTCACAGCTGTAATGGGTAAATTTGAAAATGAACCCCTATCTGAAATGTATACTGATAATAAAAGTGGAGTTTTGCACCTAACAAAGAGACCTGCAGTTACTAGAAATGATGTGTATCCAATATAATTTTCAGGCTGCCAATATCCAGGAAATATTTCAATAGCAAACTGTTAATAATAAAGATATTCCACTACAATGTCTAAAACTAAGTCTTGGTGAACTTTATCCAGTGTTCTTTTTAGATAGAGCTGTCTGTGTTCGCCCGCGGGGGCCCCCCCCGCTCCAACCGCCGTGAATTTACAGCGGTAGATGCTGCTTTAAAATTCTCTAGCTAACTACATAAAATCTTCAAAACTCTAATCTAACTAAATTGGAAGGATCACAGCTAAAAGTAGAGGTTTTTACTGTGCAGAAAATAGACTAATTTCGCCCGAAACTGTTTGGGCCCCCAGGCAGACGCGAGGTCCTATCCCTTTTGAAACGCTGAGAGACACTGGGCTGAAACAGGAAACGCTGTTTTAGTAAAACGAGGTCATGTGATTTTTCCAGCCAAAAACGCAACACCTCCATCCCAGCATACTTCCAGCTACTCCACCACATCTCCCAACCCTGCTCTATTCTGTAATCTGATTGCTGGCCCCAAAATTACAGGGAAGCGCCGAAAAAGGCGCAATCTTTTAAAAGATGATGCTCAGATTTTAACCTTAATTATCGCATGATCTGGAAATTTCGATCACCATAAAAACCTTGCCGATTTCAACTTTGTCGATAAAAATCGCTCAACACTACTCAAGACCCACCAACAGGTCATGTTTTCAGGATCTACCACAGAATGCACTGACAATAATTATATCACCTGTGTCAGAATCTCTCACAGAATGCACTGACCATAATTATATCACCTGTGCTATACTGAGGAAATCCTGAAAACTTGACCTGTTGGTGGGTCTTGAGGACTGGAGCTGAGAAACACTGCTATACTGAGTTCTTGATATAGCTCTATATCTGTCCCACCTGGTGTCCCAGATACAGGATCTGAAAAACTTGAGACAATGCATCACAAATAGTAAGGTCCTTATATGAGAATATTCTGGCATGAATCCGGAAAGAACTGCTATACTGTCTAGAAATCAAGGGATATCACTTTGAACATTTGTATAGGTAAAACTTGGTGTTTCTTTAGATGTTAAATTTGTGTTCTGTTCTCTAGGTTATGAATCCAGAGGCCATACCATCCTTTTGAATCATCCTTCACTAAATAAGTTTTGACCGCTTTATTCAATAGTGTACAATCATACAATTTACAATCTACTTTCAAACAACAACCACGTGGCCAGATGAAAATAAATGCATACTCTATAGAGTCCATGCACATTTATCACATACTGTGTGGCAATGGCAATACACAAAACAACTGTTTCTTTCATAAGCAGCTTAAGCTTAATATTATTTCAATCCTCTTCAGCATCTGCCAGTCAAAGATTTTATCTCAAGAAAAAACAGCAATAATTTATTAATGGGGACTAGTCGAGGAGTGTGACTATGGTGAATACGGCTATCTTTAGGAGGGGAACTTCTCATTCAGCTGTGTGCCGTCAAAGGAAATCTACGGCGCCCAGTCTCAATGACAATAACAAACTAAATTAAAATGTTTCTGCAGAAAATAAAAAAAAGGCTTCAATCAGAAGAAAAGTAGTTTATTTAAACATCATTATTTCTCACTCAGCCTTACCCCATTTTTTTAAAGAAAAGAGCAACATTAACATTCAGCTTTTCACATTGCTATGGCCCAATTTTATTAAAATAATTTACATGTGAAAATGGAATATTCTTCAACGCATCTGAACACAATGATGGCGAGGAGTTATGACTAAAGGAAGAAAAACATTAATCGCAAAATGCTAATTTATTCTAATACACACCTGTTAGATGATACAGGAACAGCAACAAACAAAGAGCGGAAAAATAAAAGAATCAAATGATTATTTTTTTTCATTAAAAGGTAAACAATCACCAGGAGACAGGAAAAGGGGCATAACAAAGCTGTGCTCCAATATTTCAAAGGCCTGGAGTTTAAAAGGAAATTAATGAAGATTATAAATTACCTTACATTCCAATTATCTATACATGTGATGATTCTAATACACAGGACAGTAGATTGTCAGACCAGCATATTACTAGAGTATAATAATAAAATATTAATACTTACTAAAATTCCTTTGCATATAATACTTGTCATGTTTATGTAAGAAACAAACAAAAACCCCTTTAATATTTTTCATGGGTCCAAAATTTGGAATTACTACGGTAGTCAATCTTCGGGTTGTCTAGTGAAAAAAAAAAAAAAGTTTTAAATAACTTGTTAGCCACTTTTGTAAAGTATTTCACTAAATTCTGCAGTTCTACATTAACTGTTGGAGGGTAGCAGGGCCTTAGTTGTGTTCATGACCAGAAACGCCCGGTTTGGAGCCCAGGAGACAGGTGAAAAAAAGGGGGGGGTTTTTTACATGGTAGCCTTTGAAGCCACACCCTTTTGGTTCTTACTTCTAAGGGGCCGTTCACACGGTACAGGACAAATACCGGTTAGTTTATCCGAACGGTTTTGGGTCTTTTTTTTCTCCCGTCCAGGCCCTGGGGAAGGGATTTTCTCTGCGGTTTCGAGAAAAGACCCCCCCCTTCCATAGGCTTTCATTTTCCCGCCCGCCGGGAGAATGAACGGGTCCTATTTTTTTTTTCCGGACCGTCCGGGCTGAAAAGGGCTGCGCGGTAAATCCAGGGAGGGGGGACCCGCTGCACGGATTTCCATTATTTCCCATTAAAGTTTTCACCCGGGTTTGCAGCCAGTTTTAAAAAACCAAAAAACCGTCTGAAAAACCCGTGCCTGGGACAGGGGCCTAAGCTTTCAACATAAAGTCGGAAACAGAGGGTATATATCGAGCCAGAGTTTCAGATGGAGAAAGATAGACAGTACAGCAAAGGATACTGGGGCTTGTAGTTTTACAGAGCAAAAGGACATTGCTTTCAAATAGGAAGTAATGCTGCTTGGTTGTACAAAATGGAGATTAAATACAGCCCATGAATTGCACAAATTTTTGCAGAAAATATATCTATTAAATTAATAAAGGCTAAGGCAAGCCATTTCAGAATTTTTTTTTTCTTCGTTTGGCTTTTTAAGTATCAGGCCCCGCATGTAAAACTGAAAAAAGGGGAAAGGCCGTTGATATTAAAATGGATTTCAGAAAACTTCAAACCCCCTAGTCTGTAGGTAGGTCTATATGTCCGCCAGTGGTTTATAGGGCTTCCCAGTCTGTAGGTGGGTCTATATGTCCGGCAGTAGGTTAAAAGGCTCCCCCGTCTGTAGGTAGGTCTATATGTCTGCCAGTAGGATATAGGGCTCCCCAGTCTGTAGGTAGGTCTGTGTGTCCGCCAGTAGGTTATAGGACTTCCCATTCTGTAGGTAGGTCTATATGTCTGCCAGTAGGTTATGGGGCTCCCCATTCTGTAAGTATTTCTCTTTCTCTATATGTCTCCCAGTAGGTTATAGGGCTCTTTAGTCTGTAGGTAGGTCTATTTGTCCCTCCAGTAAGTTACAAGCCTCCCCAGTCTGTAGGTAGTTCTATAACGTATGTCTGCCAATAGGTTATAGGGCTCCCCGATCTGCAGGAAGGCGATACTCCTCTACTTGCTAGATGCACTTTGAGCCATAATATTGGCTGTAAAAGCACTTTAAATTTTATAAAAGTTTATTTTAATGAATATAAAAGACACAAAGAATTATAAAGCCTCTATACTGTGGAAACGAGTGTTACATTCATTACTGCAGATTCTTTCACACTTTAGAAACCTTGAAAGGTCATTCTTTTAAAATCCAAATTCTTTCAAATTCAACGTATCAAAATATCTACATTCATGTATGAATGTTTCTATTAGCAATGCACCTTAAATTCTCAAGCACAGGTAATTCAAGAGCAAGTTCATACAATGCACAATGAAGATATAGTTTAAAACGTCCCTAGAACATATCTGTTGATTTAAGCAGCATTGAAGCTTAATTTCTGTAGAGCCTTCAGTATGCCCAAGTAAAAAAAAAAAAAAAAAGTTTTACATCGGGCCCCTCACTTTTTAAATTTTTGGGGCTTTTTTTAAATTAACTAATACAGTTAAACCTATTGGTGCAACCGACACCAGTCAAAGGATGATTGATTCCTTAGAGATAAGACTTGGTCATACTGTATGCATGCCTTGTTTTAGGTTTAAATTTTATTTTTACCCTAAATTTAAACAAGGCTTTAAAATAAGCCCCAAAAAAAAGTCTCCTATTTGGGGTTTTAAAATTTGGAAATTTTAAAAAGGGGTTTTGCCTTTGATTTTCATTTTCATACCTCCTGCATCCACTCTTCACTCTGGGTGCTCAGAAGGGGCGGTGTGTTTTGTTTGTTTTGGGCATATCATTTTCCATGCAGGAGGGACTTTCCCCTTCCCTTTTTCCTTTCTCTAGTAAAAAAAAGTTCTGTGTACTGAAATTTTAAAGCTGTGAGTAGCTAAAGGGGTTTAAAATTTAAAATGCCTTCAGGCAAATTTGCCCTTTTGGGTTTTCAAACCCCTTTTGGAAAACCCAAATTTTGGGGATTTTTTTTTCTTTTATAAAATGCACAGACCTAAATTGAGGTTTTTTTTAATTTTTTTTTGCACGGGTTTGACAAAATTACTAAGGAGAACAGGGAGGGGAGTAGAGTGACAGCCTGGGGTTTTTAAAACTCAAATTTGCTGCCTGAGGAGAAGTGATGTTTTGACAATGCGAACCCGGACTAAATGCTCTCAGCCCCCCGGGTATCCCCCTTGGGGATGAGCTGTAAACAAAAGGATCACTAAAGTAGCAGCTAAAACAAAAAAGGGGTGGAATTGGTAAAAAAAAAAAGGGGGTGGAAAAAGGGGGGGAAAATTTTTTTATTTTTTTTGCAAGTTTTCCCCCTTTTAATTTTACTTTGTGGCAGAACCCCTTTAACAATTTAATGGTTGGTTTAGCAAATTGATTCCAAATGCCAAAGATATAACGTCAGAAAAAAGTAAGCAAAAACAGAAAAATGCTTTTCTATGAAATTGCTTTTGAATTGACATAAAACAATAGGGAAAAACCTTTTAAAATCAAAGCGATGGGAAGGGGAAGAGAATGAATTTGGGTTTCAAAATTAAAGAGACAAATTTTTGGGCTAAAGTAAAACACCAAAAAAGGGTGGATCCCCCCCGAGTTACCCTTTATTTATGTATTTTTCTAAACCCAAAATTCGATTCAAGCATTTTTTTTTTGTGAAATAGAGTTTTAAACCCTTTTTTGGTGCGGGAGTGACCCCCCTACATTTCCAGTTAGGGATATTTAAACCTTAGGGGGATGGGCAGTGGGTTGTTTCAAAGGAATCTTAGGGTTAAAATCCCCATGGCATGGGTTTTTTGAAATTTTAAAAACCGTCTTTAACTGTTAGGCCGTTCACCGGCTTTTTTTCCCCGGTATTTGCGACGGATTGACGATCGTCAATCCGTGGGCAAATCAGTCAGAAACGTCAAGCCCTTTTTTTTAATTGATTTCAATAGAAAATACGTGTGTTCACACGAGCTTTTTCCGTGCCGGTTGCCCCCGGGGATGACGACGGCAATCCGGAGGGAAAAAAAAATTCACATGTCAATTATTTACGGATGGTTTCACCCCCTACAATGTTTGGGGAATGGTGAATCCTGGGAAAATCATTACAAATGTAAAACCTTAGTGGCCTTATTTGAAAACGATTTAAAAATGATTTTAGAACGTATTTACGATCGGCAACCCGATTAAAATAGTCTGAATAACCGGAAAAAAAAAAAACAACAAGCATATAAAAAAAAAACTTTTGCAAAAAACAAAATTAATAAAAAAAGAACAGGAAAAAGAAAAACAGCTTAACCTTTTACATTGACTTAAATAGAAAATCCGTGCAATAGTTTGATGGATTTTCTGCCAGAGGTTTTTAAACCGCTGGCATAACAAAAAACTTAGAACATGTTCCTTCTTCTGCCCGGTCTTTGGGCGGAACATGAACATGTGGGTGAGAAGGTGGAGGGATTCATCTTCAAACTGCATACAAAAGCCATCCCCCTGAATGCCAAAAAACGACACTCAGAAAATGTGGCCACCTATCTCCTTGCTCAGAAGGCTCACAAAGCAGAAGGCAGTTGCTACGTATGTAAGCATTTCTGATGGTTAGCATGGCTAGTGTGCACTAACACAACTTTCAGTTAAAAGTGATTTTCCCATAATCCATTTAAAGGGGTGGAGGAGGGCAAGGGGCCCCAACTTCTGAAATTATTCAGAGTCCCACCAGTGAGATCCACACTAAATAGACACTTGTCACCTATAATGTGGATAAAAGAGAAAACTATGGAACAACCTCTTTAACCAACATTTGAGCATTTCTGAGATTGCTTAGATTACCCCTTGAGAACAGGCTTATTTTGTTTTCTTTATCCCCACCCTCCAACAGCTATAACTTTTTTTTTTAACCATGTAAAGGCTTATTTTTTGCAGGATTAGTTGTGTTTTCTGATAGTATCACTCAAAGTATCATATAATGTACTGGGAAACTAAAATCTAATTCTCGTGCATGAGGGTGTTTTTAAATTTATCTTTTTTATATTTAAAAAAAACTTTTTTTTTTATAATGGTCATTCTGAGTCTTGTTGAGGGACGTAAACACACAATCGCTTGATCAATATACTGTAATACTTAGGTACTGCGTTATATTGTCATATTAGTAATCCATTACATCCTGTCCCTGGCAGGGTATACTAGACCACCATTTATGGAAGACTTAGGGGCCTACACGAAGCCCCTGGCAGCCATGACAACTAAATGTCATCCTGTTACTGGGGTGATTGGGTGGCAGAAGTCCAACCCCCAATGTCTAGTCAATTAAAATAAAGTTGTCAAGGGAAAAATCACCCATGTGTGGACAGATTGATGACCTGCCTTGCCAACTTAAAGGTCAATTTTCAAAAAATGGCAGAAGTTCAGTATCTTTACTCCAGTCTACAATGTCATTTGTACAAGTATTGCTGCCGAAGAAGTCAATTATAGTCAAGGTAATGGATGTCACCATAACTTCAATCTACCCCTTCTGACAGTGTCAACATAGCCTTCGATAGGGAGTGGATGGTTACATGCTTATGCCACAATTTACTAGGCCTTGCCCCCGTCTCTCCCACCTCCTCACTCTATTGTGGAATGCTAGGGAAATTAGGCCAATATAGAAGTTTATGGGTACTTTATGTAAGTACATGTTAGGACATCACTTAAAGGGGTTTTGCCACAATCTCATTTCATATGTCCTGTATCCTACTCTTCAGCTCTGTGTGCTCAGAAGGGGGCGTGTGTGATGTGTTTGAATTGCATATCATGTGACCCAGCAGGGTGATATCACCAGGCCTTTCCTCTCTTTAGTCAAAGAAAAGTCTGTTAATGTGTAGGACTGTAAGTAGCTACAATGTAGCTCAGAGGTAAAACTTCCTTGGTTCAAATCCCTGCAGGATCTTAACCTGTGGATTTTTTTTCCTCTTTCTCAATGTACATACCTGAGTGAGGGTTCTTTTTTTTATTTGCAGTGTTTGACTTATTACTAACTAGTCCAAAGGACAGGAGTAGAATGACAGCAACCGGGGTTTGAACACTCAGCCTGAGAGGAGAGGTGATGTCTGAGCATGTCTGACCAGGAGTGAGGAGCTCACAGCCCTGGTCGTATCCCCTGGAGATGAGCTGTAAACAATGGATCACTAAAGGAGCAGCTAAAACAAAACGGTCCAGAATTTTTAATAAATGATGAATGGTGAAAATGTTTATTTTTTTAATTTTCAATCTTCCCGCATCAATTTTACATTGTGGCAAAACCCCTTTAAGTGAGGTTTAAATCATAACCTCAAGCATTATGAACAGACAGTGCTGAAGCTGCCTCTTCATATAAGTGCTGGTTGTATCAGTCTCTATATCAAAGCTGCACAACCATTTCTGGCCCAAAGGCTAAATTGTGATATTGTGCTTCTTCCAGAGGAGTATTCCCTGTCTGAGACTTTTATGGCACATCAATTGTAAATACCCAAATAGTTAAGAGGGCTTTGTTCCACTTAAGGGACTTCTAAAGATCAGAATGGGGAGTCCCGTGCTTGGTATGAGGCTGCTCTTCTCATCGTAGTTTTTGAGGGTTACAGACATGCCTTTTAACAACTACAGTGAACAGAAACCAAAACACAAATACTGTATATACCCAATCGTATAAAACATACATTTTTTTAAAAATATACATTAAGTCACATAAAAACAGGAGACTGCAACGATATGGAAGGCAAAAATGGAAAAATATTCCAGAGTAACATATATCAATGTATAAGTACTTCAGAATAGCATAAAAAGGTCGGTAGCATATAGTAAATAGTAGGGAACACTCAAAATACATATACAAAACATAGTAGTAAACAAACCATAAAATGACCCAAAACAGGTAAACAAATAATAGGGGGATACAGACCATAACATGTCAAGGAAGACCCAAAGGGCGTTTCACCACAGCTTAGAAACCTTTCTAGACTTATACATTGATATACAAGTTACTGTGGGATATTTTTCCATTTGTGGCTTCCGTATCCTTGCACTGTCCTGTTTGCATTTTGGTTATATGTCTTTCATATACATTTTTCAATAAATGTATTTTTTTATACAATTGGGCATATATTTTTGTGTTTTGATTTGTGTAAATTTTGATTTTACCCTTTTGGTTTTTGTATTGTTGTGATATTGGCTCATTTATTAGATGAGCTACAGTAAACAGCACAGCACACATATATAGAAAACCTCTCTAGCATCTAGAACCTATTTTTTTATGGTATGCCTTTTGGATATGCCATGACTGTGTTAGACATGTACACCCCTTTGAGAAAGATTCAGGTAAAACTGCTGGTCATATACTTGGAACAATGCAGAAACAGTTTTGTCTAGTTTGCTCATTTAAGTTGCTTAAAATAGCACATTCTGCCCAAAAGTGGCAGCCCTACACTCCCCACCATAACAATTCAAGGGCTTCCATGCCCAGCGTAACAATGTGAGCCATACAGTGCCCACCATAACAGTGTCATCAGTGGGATGCGCCTGTTAAAAGGTGAACATTATTTTCAGAAACGATAACCATGTCTGTTTCCTGAAGGCTGCACAGGAGGGCATTGTGGGCCGCATGAAGCACCCGGGCTGCATACTGTGTACCCCTACTCTACATGAAATATAGCACTTACACCACAATTAATATCAATCTCTGCTATCAGTATAGAAATGCAGAAGGTTAATACAGCCTGGCTAGAATACGACACAACCACCCATATAATTAATTTTGAGTTTCCAGTAGCTCTAAGAAAAAATACCAAAAGCTCTTTCTATACTAATAAAGATTAAAAAAAAAAAAGAAAAGAAACAAAATAGCTGACCCGCTGTTATGGAAGCAGGGTATAGAGAAATACTGGATCTGGTTCAAAAAGTTAAGTGTTGTCCAAGTTTTTTTGTTTTTAACCACTTGCAATGGTGTAAATTAACAATTGGAATAATACTCACTTTACCACCTCCCTGCTGCTCCCGTACCCAGTCGGTCTCAGGCATTCTTCAAGATAACACATCCTTAGAGAATCGCTCTAGGCGCAACAATCTTAGAATAATTGGCCTGCCTGAGTCGGTCTCACAACACTCCCTGACCAAGTTCTGCGAGCAAGAACTTCCAGAGTTGCTTGGTATCTCAAGGCGCTGCCGGGTTGAGAGAGCCCATAGACTGGGCCCTAACTGGAGAGGCGCCAATAGAGAAGCGCAAGGGAGAGATGACGATCGGGATACTGCTCCAAGACCAAGGCAATCTATCATGAAATATTTAAATTTTGCAGACAAAGCCGAAATTCTGAGATCATACAAGTCTCTACGCTCCGGTCTACATTTCCAAGGCCATAAGCTGCTAATTTTTCGAGGACTTTTCTGCTGAGGTTGCCAAACGTCCCCAGAGGCATTCTCGAGTATCTACACGGAGCTATTTAAGAGGCAGGAAAAGTTTGCTTTGCTATACCCAGCGACCTTACGCATTTTCAATGGTATCCTGCACTTCATTTAGCCCATAAGGTGTAATGGTGTGAAGCTTATAGATCCAGTAAATGTCTCTACTAGCCAACTTCCTATGACGATCTGGATCCTCACCATCCACCCCCTCAATTGGCTGAACATAGAAAACCGGTTCAACTCGAGGATGCTTCTCCACGAAATGTCTGGAGAGGCTATGCAACAGTTTTTTATGTCTAACATTGTAACGGTGATTAATTAATCTTCTTGATAGTTTTTAAGTGGTCTTGCCTACATATTGAATACCGCATGTACAAGTTAGTACATAAATTAGAAACGATGATGTACATGTTAAAAAAAGATTTAATATTAAAAATTTCACCAGTACTAAAATAATTTTTTTTTTTCAGAACTGGTGAGCATCCCACAGCATTCACACAAGGCGTGACCACAAGAAAAATAAACACTTTTTAACCCCTCCTATCGACTTTTCTTACTCCTATTTATGACATTTAAATTTTGAAGGGCAACTTTTTTATGGGGGATCCCTTTCTAAAATTTTAATTGGGGCCCCTTTCATAAAACTAACCCAAAAAAATGAGGTTACCCCCCGGGGGAAAGTATTGTCTGCACAGTCCCTTTTAAAAAATTCAAATGTCAACATCTAGCTGGGCGGAAAAAAAAGGGGTTTGGGGGGGAAATAAAAAAAAGTGTTGACAGAGGAGTGGCCATGGACTGGTAAGGTTCTACCCCTTTTGTTTTACAAAACCGTAGATGATCTTCTTTTATGAGTTTAACAAAAGTGATTTGTGAACCTATGAATAAATTGCATACCATCAAAAGATAATGAATTTTCTTTTCAGGGGGTCAACCGTATAGATTCTGTCAAAAAAGGAGCAAAAACAGGGTGCTAGAAACCTTAAAAGGGGTTTTCACCAAGCGATTTCAAATCCAAAAACAGCTTTCATTCATGCATCCCTCCTCTTTCTCGTATTTGTGGATGCAGGATTAGCATATCATTTACTTCAAATCTGTTGATTAAATTTCATAAACAAGCTTTTTACCTATACCCAAAGAAGCCCTTTAGTGTAAGCAGGGGGGTAACACCGGGGAGCATTGCTACGGGGGCCCCCCCTTTGGGGGCCCCCACTCTTTTCCCCACCGCAACCCCGGAATGCCCCTCCTAGGCCCGCCGGGGAGTGAACTTTTAAGGGGTGTCACCCGGGGTTTCCGGGCGGTATTTGCCTTTTTTGCGCCGCCCCGGCCCGGGGGGGGGGGGGGGGGGGGGGGGGGGGGGGCGGGGCGGCTTTTTTTGTGGGGGTGCTGCACGGGGTTTTTCCCAAAAGCGCTAAAAACCGCAAACCCGGTGAAAAAACCGGGAAAAACCCCTTTGTGTGGACATGCCCTAAAAGTTCACTGCGGGGGGGGCGGGGAGTCGGGGCCCGGCGCATACTCCCTCTGAACGCCCGGCCCCCCGGCCCAGGTTTAACAGCGCTGGGAGCAGCAGTACGGGGGCGCCGATCGCTCCCCTCTGGGTACTTCCCCTCCGGGGCTCTTTTGGGCCCCTGGGGGTGCGCTGATCACATCACCGCGCCGCCCCCCGCTGGGCGCAAAGGCGCAGGGGGAGCACAACTGGAGCGACGGGACTGGGGGAGGGGACCATGAAAGGATTTTTTTTCCAGCCCCCTTATTTCCTCCTATACGCCCCTATATCCTGCCTATACACCCCCCATATTCCTGCCTATAACCCCCCATATGCCTGCCTATACCCCCATAGCCTCCATACACCCCCCATATCCCTGCCTATACCCCCCCATATCCTGCCAAACCCCCCCCAAAGCCTCCCTATACCCCCTCATATCCCTGCCTATCCCCCCCATAGCTGCCTATACCCCCCATACCTCCAACCCCCCCATATGCCTCCCCATACCCCCCCATACCCCTGCCTACCCCCCCCATCCCCCTGCCTCCCTATCACCCCCTAATCCGCCCCTTGCACCCCCTATTCTCCCTCCCTTCAGCCCCCTATATCCCCCTATACGCCCCCCTCCTCCTAACACCCCCCAATTTTGCCTGCTGCCTATACACCCCCCTATATGCCTGCCTCCCATACGGGCCCCCTTTAAAACCCTCCCTCCTATACCCCCCCATATCCCCCTCCCTTTAAAACACCCCGCAATATCCTGCCTCCCTATACACCCCCAACCCCCTGTTTATTTATGGCCCCTATACTCCAAAACCCTCCCGCCTTAGGGGCACTCTTTTGGGGTACCAAACCTTGCCTATTTGGGGCCCCAAATTTCCTATTTAAAAAACCCTCCTCCCAAAGGCCCCCATATCCAGGGGCTTTGGGAAAATAAATTTCAAAGATATTTGTGTCTAAATCTGCGGGGAAAGGGTCGGAGACTCATCATAAGACTGACCGGGCAGAACAAAAGAGAAAGTCAAGACTGTCAGAGAAACAACACCCCGTGAGCACAAAGAATGCACTGAATCCCCTTTTATTTGCACAGCTGGTTTTCACTGGGCTACCACTAAGGGCACCGTATGGGGGTAATTAAAATTTTGCGACCTGTGTACACTTAATCCCTAATGGTCATATATTACTAAATTATTATTTTTATTAGACATATTTGGTCTTTGTTTAGATCAGTAATGTGTAGGGGATTATTCCCCTCACGTGTTTGGAATTTGGGCATGTTTGGTGTATAAAAAAAGGGCCTTATTTTAGGTTTTTGGGAATGCTGGGCTTAGTAAGTGGGGTTTGCTTGGTACAGATATGGGAAAAGTATGGGAGGATTTGCCCCTTGTATTATCTACATTATCTAACAGCATTCCTGGGACAAAGGGGTTGGGCAGGAGGGGGGCGAGGGGGGGGCCCATCCAAAAGTTTGCTTTGGGGCCCTGGCTTATCTAGTTAAGCCTCTGGTGCGAAGTAAAATTAAATAGTCTCCATTGTTTTGTTAGATCTGGTAACACTCAAGTTCTCAAGCTGCCGGCAGTTCTGTGTGCCGACCTGTGTGAGAATATCATCCATGCTATCGGATACGACAAACAGCAGAGGAGAGCAGGGCAGAGCAGGTCGGTAACCTAGAGAAACCTGAGTGCACGCAGAGCTAATAAAATCACTTATCGCCTCAACAAAGAAACATAAACAAAAGGAATATAGTTGGAAAATGTCTTCATTTACTTTTCCCTACATGTTGAAAGTTATTCTTTGTAGTGAGACAACCCCTTTAAAATAATGTCTTACAATAACATAGCATCTCAGAGACACTCAGGACATTCCGTTGTCACATAACCTTTTAGTAAAGTGGCCATGAAAAGGTGACTTTCCCTTTTAAAAAAACACCAAAAAAAGTGAAAAATCAAGAAGAAAAGAAAAACAGGGGTGAACCATATCTGACCTCTCAATAATGAATGGTACACTTTCGTTCAATTCATTTAAAGAGCAGCTCAAAACACAAAAAGAGAGACATTAAAGGGAACATCTTCAAGTCTTATTTACTAATAAAGAACATTGCCAAAACATAATAACCCATTAGCAGATGCAATTAAGGAATTGCAATAATGTGGGGAAATATTTGATTAAAAAAAGCCAAGTACATAATGTCATCAAGCTTTTCTGTGCAGCAAAATCATTTGTAACATGTTAACATCAAGGTAAAACGTGCAAATTGATTTTTGGTCCCCTAAAACGTGAGATACATTTGCTGCACTATGAAACGTTAAGGTTTCCCTGTTGTGACCATCAGAAAAGGTCTGATATAGTCGGCAATTAAACAGTGATTTAAAGGTCAGGTCGTCCATGACCCTGTTTCCCATAGGAAAACATTAAGGTTGCAGTATGGCAATGCTGTCAACAGGCAACCAAACTACTCGACTGAGAATGAAGGTTGTAATTACATAGATGTCCCGATAAATTATCATAAACCCAACATAATTTACTATTTGGTTTTTTTGTTTTCTTTTTACAAAACTTACTTTTGCCGAGAAAACAAAAAAAATAAGCCTAAGTTTCATCCCTAGTGTACAGGAACTACCAGAGGATCGGTGGGCCCCGGGTCCAACATAGCGGGGCCTGCTACGGCCCCGTAATGCTGAACTGGGCAGCGGCACGAAGAAGTGACTAACTCGCGCTGCTACCTCTCCTCAGCCGCACAGCCGTTACTCTGCCTGGGCTGTGCGCCAAGGACCTGCCGGACGAGCGTCCCCGCACTGGCGGCGTCATGTCACGCCGCCAGTGTCGGGCACAAGAGGAAGGTGCTCGGCTGGGAAAGGTAAGCATTATTGTTATTTTTAATGGCAGTTACCTGCCTAACTGAGGGGACCTATATATCCCTGCCAGGAGGGACCTACATATAGCTGCCTAACTGAGGGGACCTATATATACCTACCTGAGGGGACCTATGTATAGCTGCTATATATACCTGCATGAGGGGGCCTATATATACCTGCCTGAGGGGACCATTATGTACTACTGGGGGTTGATGGCTATATATACCTGCATGAGGGGACCTATATATAGCTGCCTAGTTGAGGGGACCTATGTATAGCTGCTATATATACCTGCATGAGGGGACCTATATATACCTGCCTTACTGAGGGGACCTATATATGCCTGCATAACTGAGGGGACCTGTATATACCTGATTTACTGAGGGAACCTATATATACCTGCGCTACTGAGGGGACTTATATAGCTTCCTCTCTGAGTGGACCTATACACCTACCGAACTTATGTGACCGATAGAGCTTCCTATTTGAAGAGGGGAGCTATAGAGCTACCTGAGGGGACTTCTATACCTATAAGTAAGGAGTTGCTAGAAAAGTAAGGATTTTAATATATTTGGGTCCAAATCTTCAGGGACGAGTGTTGGCAGGGAGAAGTCAGCATGAAGGTGCGAACCAGATGGAGAAGAAAAGGGAACGTGAACGACTCAGAGAAATGTCACCTGTAAGTCCCTAAATGTACATGAACTGTAATCACTTATATGTGTGCAAAGTGTAATGGTTTATATTCAGTAATGGTGTGGCAGAATTATTCAGTCTCTATACAGTGGTGATATGTGGTCATGGTGTGGAGTTATGATTCAGTCACTATGTAAGAGTGATAAGTGGTCATGGTGTGGTGGCATTATTCAGTCATTATGTGGTGGGGATATGTGGTCATAGTTTGGAGGTATTATTCAGTCACTATGTGATGGTGATATGTGGTCATGATGTGGCAGTACTTGGCCTTCGTGGAATTATTGGTAATTTTGGCCTTGGGATTCATTTTATGTAGTGGTGTTATTTGGTAACTGTAGGACCATTATTTAGTGGTTTTATACTGAGTACATTGTGTTATAGCTTTTGATATATTTTTATTAATATAAAATGTATCATTCGGGGAGGGGGCATATATCTTTAGACCTTTGTTTACCACCAGCGTCTTGCTGCTATTAGGTGAGGGAGACTCAGAAGCCCCAGCGCCAGAGCTGTGGAGTCGGCAAGCCAAAGCCCCGACTCCTCAATTTCCCAAACCTCCGACTCCTGACTCCCTCATACACGGCGCATGTTTAAGTGATAACTTTACTGTAGTAAAATGGTAACATCTGGCTGTTTATCACCTTATGATACAATAATCAAGCTATGGAGGGAGAACAGACACTGACAAGCACTGTTTTGATCTTTTGAACCCTGGTGGGGAGAGTTGACGAAAAAGCTGTATTTGTATCCAAGTCCAGTCTGCACCAACATTGGGAATGTGTAGAAGAGACCTGGGATGATATTTTGGTCAAAATATGCTTGAATTTGATTCAGAGTCCAGAAGGATTCAGGCAGTATTGAATACCAAGGGTGGATTTCCCAAATACTAACAAAATAATAGAAATTAACATTTTGATTTTTAGGAGCAAAACAGTAAAAATGCAGTTACAGGAAAGAATCTGCAGAAATAAGCAGATGCTAAATACTTGCAAGTCAAATGTTTATATAAGATAGGTAAGATAACTGTATATAAGATTACAGTAGCCTCATGTACAAAGCTGTAGTGGATGGAGAGATATGGAGCCTGAAAGTCACAAAGTAAAAACATTGTAACCATTTTGCTTGTCAGTGTAAAATATATTTATTGGGTATGACATTAGAACACAAAAAATTGTAAATATGCAAAACACTACAGGAACATTTGTGAAGTCTCTGAATTTGTTCTGAGAAATAGTACTGCCTCCATCAAATCCTGCATATAGATGACCTCACATCTGATCTCATTATTTCCAGGCTAGAGAACGGCCTCTCTACACTAACTTGGGGGCAAAGCGGTGACCACAGGGGTAACCTCTCTAACAATGTCAGGGTATAAAGGCATTGCCTCAGCCACATTCAGTTTTGATGAATGGTTGAACTCTTCTACTACTTTGAAAGAAGGTGAAAAATTTTGCTGAAATTTGTTTGTCATGGGATCGGAATCTTTTCCCCTGGGGCAGCGCTTTGCCTACTCCGTGTCATCAATTACACTGCTCATGTGATGAGGCTGAAGATATGGGAGCAGTAGCACTGGCTGGACCCAATTCCTCTTGCTCTTTGCATCGAACTAACTGGACCAACTTATTATATATTTTGTGAGTCTGAGTCGGTCCCTTTTATGACGACTCCGACTCCTGCAAAATAGGCACCGACTCCACAGCCCTGCCCAGTGCGCCATCTTGATTATAGATTAATGTGATGATGTCTTCACATTGGTCTGTATAAGCTGAAGCGAGACCGGGCGGCACACTGTACAGGTGGCGGAGACAGCGAAGCAAAATGGGCCCCTAAAATAAACTCCTCTGGTGGGCCCTTGGCAACCCAGTCTGACAGGGTTATCAGAGTCACCTTTTGGACTCTCTAATGCTCTAGTATGCACTGTAAATGTGTGTCTTTGAAGTCACCTTTAAAAGTTATGATGCCAGAGTCTTAAGTTTATGGTACAAACTGGCTCATCAATCCAGGGTAACAATATTCAGTCTAGTCCTATTGGTACACATATAAAATGCAAAACTCCAGTGATGGTATCGCAACAAGATACATAAGGAATTCTAGAAAAGCTTTTCATCACCCATGAACACTACAGATTATTCTCGATTCGGTTTGAGTATCTCGAAAATGAGGGAGAAAGATGGAGGGCTGGGAGCAATCAATGGCTGAATGTGATCCATTTTCTCATTTTGTCTGAAAAGCCTCCTATAAAGCTTAAGTCACTTTCTCTATCAAGTAAGACAACTGTGCGTGCTTTCTGTGTGAAATTCTCAAGCCTGTAACACAAATGACCACATTACCAGCGCATGAAGCCGAACAGCTGGGTCTCACATAGCAGCTCTCAAATCAAAACTCCAGGGTCAACAGCACAAAATCCAATAGAAATAACAGGGAAAAGGCAATGGAAACTCAATAATCAATTACTGGATACTCGGTACAAGAAGAGCTGACCTTTTAAATGATAGATCATACAAAAAGGTAGTATATTCATTGTGCCATATAATTCACAATAATGGACACGGACAAGAGCTCCTCAGAGACTTCGAAAGACTGTCTGTACATAGCTGTATTTAGAAGGACATAGCTGTGTACATTATACCACATAATATAAAAAAAAGACAATCTAAGCTTAACACTAAGAACTAAAGGCCAGCTTACCTAATATGACTTCTACCTTGATATCCAAAGGGTCTTAGGGCTCCAGAAGTTGTCTTTTTTCAGGTCTTAATGGGGTTTTACCACAAAAGGTATTTCATGCCTGGTTTGGCCTATTTCAGCTTTTAGTGTGTTTAAAAGGGGTAGTGTATGATTTGTTTGAACTGCATATTACGTGACCCAGCAGGCTTGACATCACCATGCCTTCCCCCAAGGTGTGCTCACTGTAGTTGAACAAAGGTATGTTTATGTAAAGAGCTTCAAGTAGCTACAATGTAGTAGAGTGGTTAGCACTTCTGCCTTTCAGCATAGATGTCCTAGGTTCAAATCCCTGCAGAAACCAGACGTGGATTTTTTTCCTCAATGCACATACCTGATTGATGTTTCTTTTTCCCTTTTATTTATTTGCACTG
The DNA here is from genome assembly GCA_025379985.1 of Phyllomedusa bahiana. Taxonomy (NCBI): domain Eukaryota; kingdom Metazoa; phylum Chordata; class Amphibia; order Anura; family Hylidae; genus Phyllomedusa; species Phyllomedusa bahiana. The sequence goes on from JAODAL010004310.1 coordinate 132,360, forward strand.
TTTGACTAATTACTAAGGAGTAGATAGGACTGGAGTAGACTGACAGCACCTACGGATCAACACTCGCTCAGCAGTGAGTGTGTGTGATTACTAATCAGGGAAGAGACTGACAGTAGCTGCCTGAAAGTATGAGCCTGAATGTAGACTAAGGGCAGCCACACACCTCAACAAGACACTTGCTCATCTTCAGAACCAAATTTAATAAACTTTCTTCTTCTTCTCTTTAATGTAATCAGAGAAGAAAAAGAGGCAAGCCTTATGTGCACCACTAGGATGCTTAATTTGATGAAAAATCTTCTTGCACTAGATCTGATGTTCTTGACTTTTGAGGAAACATAGTACCTTATGTAGACTATAGCAAAATACTTTGCTGTGCTGATTTTGCTTCATTTCAGAGCAGTTCTTATCTCCTGCTGGTGTACACAAGCATCCTTAGGTTACTGGCCACATATCTGGCCAGTACAGTGATATCACTCCCTGCTGTGTCTTATCAGCAGAACAGGATCTAGTTTATCTTTTCTGCTTACAAACTTTAACCCTTTAGAGATCTGCTTTAAAAAAAAAAACGTTCATCACCAATGTCCCTCTAACAGGCCCAGCTAGGAATAGCAGAGCTGAAATGTCAATCACTGCTGTAGAACTGCTCACAGCCTGAACGGTAAACTGGAGCCTAAAACTTGCGGTGAAGAGCAGGCTCTGTGAAACAGTCAGATGGGAAAAGCTGATCAACATGATTTTTGCCTTTTTTTATTTCTTTCATGGACACAATACTATATGGAATTGAACACTATCATACAAAGCAGTTATATCACAGTTACTTGCATTGCATTACTGGGGTCCTGGTTTCAAATCTCACCAATGGTCACATTTATATAGAGTCTGTGTGTTCTCCCTATGTTTGCATAGGATTACTCCAGATTTCCTTCCACACTCCAAAAACATACTTATGTTAAGTGGCTTCCTATAAAATGTTTCAGTTTGTATTGGAAATGGAAACCGGGACTAATCCAGAAACTGAGCAGCGACTAATGTGAATGTTGGCAATCTCTTTACAGTGCTGCTGAATATGTGGATGCTATAACAGTATGTTTTAATAGCTTATTAGTAAAGAAAGACATTGGAGCGTAAGATCTACAATAAGGCAAAGGAAGAATGTGAACTTGCAAACTAAACTTTCTGCCATACAACTGCAAAAAAAGCATCATTAAATTAGCTGTCCAAGTAATGCTAAGCATTTCTTAGAAGCACACAGCTTGTGTTCTATCAACTTGCTGCTTTCTGTTAAATCCAAATCCCTGAACTTCTCTGGGTCTACTGAGAGCAGTGTAACAATGTAGGTGTCCTGTTCTATCTGTGCTGCCGCTCGCCATGTTCTGTCAGTCGCTGCCTTGGTCTACACGCTGAGCTATCACCAAGGGAGTTATGTGTGGGGAAAGGCTGCATGTTACCAAGCAATGCGGTCCTCTGTGTGTTGTTGCACCGTTAATCCTATTCATAATGACGGTAACATGTACGCATTTCAAGAAGTCTTCTAATCAGTTGTTGCTTCATAGAGAGGAATGGAAAGTTAATTGAATCATTGGGGACATAACTATTTCTAACTTGGTGGGGCCACTTTACTCCCCTGTTACTCTAACAGGACTGAATGACCAACAGCAAAAACAATGCTCATTATAAGTCGATAGTATAGGGCTTTAGATTGAAGTCTTTCTAATGATATCACATAATTGCCTAACTAGCAAATCCTTATGGAAATGGGACTCAGCACATCCCCAATGGGTGTAAGTGCCTCAATGTACAGACAGAACACAGGCATCCATAAATGGCATTACTATCCACTAACACAGTGTTGGACTGGGGTGCATAGGGCCCACAGGTAAAGTTGACTCTAGGGGTCCACCAGTTGAGCTGCTTCTGGGCCCACCAGTGGAGTTTACTTTAGGGGCCCACCCCACAGCTACTATAAATGACTGTTCATGACTCCTATACTCTGCCTCTTGGTTTTTGCTTCTCTTTCTCTGCTTTTCTGTCTCTTTCAAGGATGTATGTATAGTTAAAAAACAACTCCAGGTCTGCCATGCTCAGGGGCCCACCGTGGGTGTCCCCTATTCTCCTGTGGGCCAGTCTGAGCCTGCACTAACAGCGTCCACAGGACAACTTCATATTCTACACAGCCCTGCAGTTCATGCAATTCCCAATACCTATGTTCAATAAATGGGCATCAAAGCTGGAGGTGCCTTAAAAAATAAAAATAAAAAACTACTATGGGTTATGTTTAATGTACTGATGCAGATGACTCCAGTTGACCTTAACATGCCTATTATCTGTATCAATCCTTGTTGGTCAACTAAATCTTTTTATTTCATAGGGCGTTCATAATATAAAAAAAGAAAGGTAAAAAACTGTACCTTGCTTAAAGGTAATATCATGCACAGACTAAGAATTAGAATGCATAGACTTTAGTGGAGTACCATAAAGGGCTCATGATGAGGAAGACTAGAATCTGGATTCAATTATATCTCTCAACAGGAGCACCGACTAGAAAGCACTATAAAAAGATACATACTACAGAACTATTTCCTGCAGAATCAAGGTACCCCATCAGGAGACTTGCGCTGCTCTAACCACTGGCAGCATGCAATACCAACAGGCTCCCTCATTACAGATTTCATTCTGAAGGGCTGTTGCTTTTCAAATAGTTCATACAACCAGGCAAGAAAAGTAGTGTCCATTGGGAAACTTCCCTGGATTATCGGCATTTGACTTGGATTGATTTAAAGGTCTCTGCTTGTACTCAAATTTAAGATACTACATATAGAGATAGCGCAACATTTAATATTGTATTTTCTACGATCACCTTTTGGGTTGAATTGGGAGGCACAACACTAAGGCTATGTTCACCCGGCTTATTCACGGCGTAATTGTGGGACGGATTTCGCCAGCAATTACGCCGTATGCTCGGCAGTGGGGGCGGGACGGGGTTATGGGGTGGTAGCTCGGTGGCCCCTTAGACGTTCATTATCCACGGCGCGTATAACGCGTGATAATTGACATGTCACTTTCTCCCCGCTTGCCGTATTTCGCGAGCGGGAAGAGGAGACAGAATCCATAGTTCTCTATGAGAACTGTGGATTACCGTAATGACTGGGACGGATTTCACCCATAATTTGCGCAGTATGGCGCGAATTACGGGCTGAAATCCGTCCTCAAATAAGCCGTGTGAACATAGCCTAAGTTTTTTTCGGTGCTGAAAATGTCAGTGTGGGATCAGAGCAGTTTCCACACTTGTAAGCACGAAATTCAGACGAGGAAACAACGCTGAATGCCCAAAGCTTATTTTCTGCCTCTTATACCCATAATGGGCGGCTTGAAAAAGGCCTCAAAGAGGCCGTTTACAACACGAGCCGAAAACAAGTGAGTAAATCAGGGTCGTTTTTACATAGGGTACAATGGAAGTTGGTTTAATGTCGTATTGGATGCGTATCAGCATCCAAATCCAATTTGTGAATGTACCTTTATGGGACTTTTTGGGATTTGACAATGGTGCCCCTCACTCTTCTCCATTCCCCGATTGTGTGTCTAGGGGTCACATGAAAGACAACTGAAACACCTGAACTAGTGGGGAGAATGAAGAGGGTAGACGCCAAGATGACACTTCTCCCTGAGCCTGGATCTTCTCAAAACTATGTTTTCCCTTAAACGCAGGAGTGTTTTAGATTAAAAATAAGAGAACCCATCAATATTTTTATGCTGCACATGCTTGTGGGAGAATGAATCTGCTGACAGGGTCCCTTAGAGTCAATGAAAAATACTAAATTTTTCAAATACATAACAGAAAGAGATTTAAAGATGTTTTGCCACAAAGCCAAATCCCTTTTCAAGGCTGAGTCAGTGTATGGGGAGATGGCCACACTTGCGCAGCTCTCCCTCATTTATGTCTACAAGAGAACTGAACATAGCCAGATGCACTTACTTGACTATATTCGAAGTTGCCATACAAAAAAATGGGGTGAATTGCATACGCCAGGCCATCTCCCTGTTCTCTGAGGCTTTAGAGGGGAATTTCCATTTGTGGCAAAACCCCTTTAAGATAGGTCTAGTAAGGTGACAGTAAGTGTGTCCATAGTCTCTATATTTAAGTTAATTTTCAATTTAGACTGTGTATTAAACAACAGACAGATTTATAGGGATAATTGCGCCAGATTGCACAAGCAATTTGTACCAAAATACTGGCATACATGCTGTACATAACATTTAGGGCGACATGTCCCAACACGCCAATGCCAGTTTTTTGGTCTATTTTGTGCCAAAACCACTTTGGATGCCATATTCTTGTTGTAACTGAACTGTCGGACACCAAAACTAGATGCATTATACGCCGGGCACGACACTTTGTAATGCGCCTAAATATGGTGCGCTGTGTGCCCCCGTTGCGCAATGTGCCTCAATAGGCACATTACATATACTACCAATGATATGCTATATGCCCGAGTTGGGCAATGTGCCTTTTTTGACGCGATTTGCCTTTTTAGGCGCATTAAGTTTTCTATGCAAGGTATAACTGATGCCAGATTTTTGAAAGGACCGGTTTCTGGCGCACTTTACACTGATTCAATGCGCCTAAAACTGGCATGGATAAGCCACTTTTCTGACATCTCGCCATTAGTGTTTAAGACACTTCTGTGCTTCATCTGTCAAAAAAGGTGTGGTTCAGCCACACACCCACATTTTGCTGCAATTAGTGCCAAAAAGCAAACCAACAGAAGCTGTAAACTGACTCTATACTGTTTAGACATGCAGCAGATGTATCAAAACAGTGATAAATGTGGCTCAATTTTAAACAGTCTAGTCTAAGTTTACACTAAATATTAGTACTGATAAATGTGCCCATTTTTCCAAGTGCTGGTTAAAAAATTAAAAAAGATATTTGTAAACAATGATTGAGCCTACTGCACTCATCTCATTAAATGAAACTATGGGGGTTTTCCATAAGGCATGGAATATCTGTGTCTTGGTAAAAAAAAATCTTAAAAGCCTGACACAAACCAATTGCTATGTATGAGAATTTGCCGAAGAAATATAAAAACACTAATGGAATCATCTAATTTCTTTTATCTTAAAGTAACTTGGATTAAAAAGCTGAACATTTTACTATATCCAATGCTTAACCAAATCTAGAAGTTACTTAGACACCACACCAATCTCTAAGTGCTCAAACAAAAATATGTACGGAAGGAAGCACTGCACTACACAAAGGTATTTTATGGAGATGTAACCTTGTAGGCTCCTAGATAATGGTCTGGAAACAAAAAAAAACAACAATCTGATAATATCTTACAACAAAACAGGCTATTTTAGTTGACCTGTTTAACCCTTGACGGGCACCTTATAGATGCCCCGCTTTCATTTGTCTTGGTTTGGTGGCTTTAACCATTCAAAGTGTATGCGAGTCTCACAGTCTGCAAGTTGATATGAATAATTAAACCATGAAATGAACATCATATTTCAGTCTATTGTAGCTCCAAAACGGCTTGGATTGTTGGCGATACCTAAAGTGGTATGTCCAGTTCTGGTTGACAAAGTCATCTCTCCAAGGTTGTGCATCGTAAGCAGCGCATTAGCGTGATAATGTTCATATTGTCTATACATGACACATTTGTTGTTCATCCAGCCTTCAATTTCTCCAGAGAAAATTGAAAAATGTTCTGGATGAACTGGTTGACAGGAGTCATACGGAATAGCAATTACAATGAGCTGTCAGGATTGGTTAAGCCCAAACATCTGCAGCGATGTTCAGAGGGTACTGTTTTATTTATAAGGGATATTCATGCAAACAGATTAACACTGTCCTTGCCAGGTAAACTGTTCGCAATGAGGTCAGAAAAACAAACAAAAAAAAACAACATATAACCACTTTACAGTTTAATATTTTTTGCTTCTTTATCAAGTTGGACCATACTAATAGTAAGGGTATGCTCACACAGCTTATTTTCTCATGTATTTGCACACGCATTTCGCCACGTATTACACTTTATATACAGCAAAATGCACGCCGCAATTACGGTAATTCATAGCTCTCAGAGAGCTATGAATTACGCGTCGTCTCCCCGCGTGTACAATACGATTGCATCGTATGCCAGAGGAGAGAAGTGACATGTCAATTGTTCGCGGCATAAGTGAAGAGAGAGAAGTGCATGTCAATGGGGCCGGCCTAGGCCGACACACCCGTGAGTTGGGAGTATGTGCTGATCACACGGTTCACACGGTGTATGTTTGCCCTAATACACCGTGTGAACATACCCTAAATGTAAACTCATTGCTGTAAATATAAACTCATTTTGCTGCATTTGTTCCACCAAACGCAACAATAAGTAAATAATAAACACATAACTCTTAACCTTGGTGGGTCCATGTTTTGTATTTTTCCAACACGCCCTAGGTATGGTACTTCTGCATTATCTTCTCTAGAATGAGAAAAAAATGCACATTAAATAAAAAAAAAAAAAACAGAAAAAAAGCCACAAATAAAAAGAAAAAAAAAAACTGCGTTAATGAGGCCTTGTGCTTCATTTTTATTGGTACATAGACATCACATTGGGTGAAGTGTCAATCTGTATAGTCAATTTCAAGGTGATGTCTTACTTTTAATATGAATTTTTTTTTTTTTTTTAGTTCCGACACTGTGTTGATTAATGTTTTAATATAGTGACTGGAGCCCTGTTTTTCTTACACACAGAATTACATTCTCCATATTATCAAAACATTTACATTGATGAAGTTATGGCTGCCTGCAACCACCACTAAAAGCATGTTAATGCATACAACATTATTGAGTTCCATATATAAACAGTATGCAGAACGCTCCTAAGCTCCTCCTAGTGGTAGCTAAAAGCAGCCAGAATTGAACATTCTCAAAACTATGCCTATGTCGTATCTTAAAGCTTAGTTTGAAAAAAATAGAATTTACTAATTTAAAAATATATTTCTTTAAAAAAAAAAGTGGAAAAATTTAGGACACGTGAAAAGACATTACCACAGAAGAAGTTAAAGCTGAAGTCATATTTCCTAACTAACCATCTCAAGAGGATATTCAGTCATTCCCAATGTGATTTAAGAAATTAAACCCGTTAAGTCCTGGTTTACAATTTAGATCGCAGTGTAGCCAACACTAGAAATAATAACAAAAAAAGTCTCTAAGTCTCTCTTTAGGACCTACATCTGTTTTTGACTACAAATTAAAGTGAAAGCTGTATTAAAACGGCAAGATGTGAACTTGGCCTCACAGCAAAATGAAGAAAACAGGGCACAAAATAGTTGCTCAGCGGCATCATAAGACCAATGATTACTGTTCAACTTCTGAGTAGAAGATATCAAAAGTACAGAAAACCAACCATTATTTAGGTCTCTCTTTTGCCACTAGAAATGCTAATTATGCTCAAACTGTCAATATACTTGCCTGCATTAATCACCAATAAAAATTATATATAGATACATATATGTACATACACTCACACGTGTATGTATATATTTTATATATATATATATATATATATATATATATTTATTCACTTTCATGTATATATATACATGTACCTAAATATATACAAGCATATACACACAAAATGTTAAATATAACCTTGACAAAACAACAGCAACAAAAAAAAAGTATATTCCTTGTTACTAGAGCTCAATATAAAAACCACTTGCAATGTGTAAAAAAAAAAAAAAAAAAAGAATAAAAAATTCCATTTTGTAATAGCTGATTAGGGACAAGTAGAGAAGATTAAGAAGACCTAGAAGCTGCTCTTTGCCAAGCAATCCTCCACAGCCGTACAGTCACACTGTGAAATCAAGGGGTTTATTCCAGTGTAAGAATCAAAGAGATACACGCAGCACAACACCTGCTTTTTCATCGCATACTTTCCTTGGCCATATATTTCCTAACCATGGATTCATACTGCCAGGTGGTATTTGTTTAATGACATTACCTACTCATTTTAAGATTATCCTCTTCTAGTGCTAAGGGCTCAAATGCAGGTTGCTGGAAGCTTGTAAATGTAGCAACGCATATTTTACAAAGAAACATTTTAGGAATAAGTAACAGGTTTCCTGAATCTCCTTTAATGCTGCAAAGCGTATATGGCTACCCTTTCAATTCACAAGGCAATAAATGGTGCAAACTATAACTTGTATTGTCAGATTGATATTTTATGTGATAGAACAACACAAAGTAGCAACTATTTGTGAAGTGTATAGAAAATGATATGTGCTTTTCCAAATGTTGCAAATTAAAAAACTTCAAAGTGTGGCATGCGTATGTATTCAGCTCCCTGTGGTCGGATTCCCGTAAATAAGATCCAAGCCGTCACCTAATTAGTATACAGAGTACATCTGTATGTAATTTATTCTAGGCATCACTACAGCTGTTTTGAGAGAAGATTAGCAACAAAAAAAAACAAAACAAAACAGCAGCATGAAAACCAAGAAACAAACCAGACAGATCAGGGATAAAGTTGTGGCTACGTGTATTGCAGGGTCAGATTTTAAAAATATAACCCAAGCTCTGAACATTTCACAAAGCCTTCTTTATAATCCGTAAATGAAAGTAATATGGCACAACTGCTAATTTACCAAAACATTTCTGTCCACTTAAACTGACAGACTAGACAAGGAGCACACTAACTAATGAAGCAGCCAATGGGTCTAGGGTCACTCTGGAGTTGCTGCAGGAATCCAAAACTCAGGTGGGAGAATCTGTTCACAGGACAACTTTTTGTCGTGTACTCCACAAATCTAATGGTCTTTAATGGAAGCCCTTTTTGAAAGCAAGCCATACGAAGTCCTGCTTTCAGTTTGCAAAAAGCTATGCATGGGACGTATGTGCAGCAAGCATGTGGTATAAGGTGCTCTGGTCAGATAAGACCTAAACTGAACTTCTTGGCCTAGGCGCCAAACGCAGGAGATAAGCCAACGCTATGCGTGGAGGCTTTGATTCAGCAGGGCCTGGGAAGCTGGTCAGAGTTGATGGGAAGATGAATGGAACTAAATGCTGGACAATCCTGGAGGAAAACCTGTTAAAAGCTGCAAAAGACATGGGACTGGGGTGAAGGGTCACCTTCCAGCAGGACAACAACCCTAAACATACAGCCAAAGCTACAATGGAATGGTTTAAATCAAAGCACGTTCATGTGTTAAAATGGCCCAGTCAAAGTCCTATTGAGAATTTGTCTCATCACTTGAAAATTGCTGTTCAAATCTGACTGAGCTAGAACTATTTTGCAAAAAAAAAAAAATAAAAAAGTGTGGGCATAAATTCCAGACTCTAGATGTGCAAAAGCTGATTGAGACATACCCCGACAGACTGCAGCTGTCATTGGAGCCAAAGGTAGTACAGAAAAGTACTGACTCAGGATGAGGGGAGTTTTAGGGGAGGGATGGGTCAATTGAATACATTTAAGTTTGTGGCTGTAACGTTTAAAAATGAATAACAGTTCAAGGAGTATGACTACTTTTGCAACCCACTGCGTGTCCAAAATCTGTAGGCACTTTTAATGACCGGAATTTGTAAGCTGTTGGTTATTAGTATATGAATATACACTGTAGCTGCAGTATTAAGTGCATGTAGATGAACATCGAACTTATCTATCTGAATAGATTTCCATTACTAATTGAGATATATATACATACTCACACAATGCTGTGTGCAAAAATTTATTCCTTTAAATGGGTATCCTCACCTCACTCATTAGCTTTAAACCTGTAGGTAAAGCAGAGCCAATTATGGCTGTAGAACTGCCCACAGCCTGAACAGGAAGTGGGAGCCTAAAGCTGGTTGTGAAGAGCAGGCTCTGTCTGATGAGAAAACCCCTTTAAGCCATAATAAATTTTGTGCAATTTAGTCAGCTGGGGACTAAATAAATCCTTTCATTCCTAATCTCCAAAAGAAGGTATGGTCTCTCTCTTTACTGGACTACAGGAACTTATACAAATTTAAAAGGTTTTGTCATAAGGAGCTTAAGGTCAATCACTCTACATATTTTTTATGTTAAGAGCATCAGACGCTATATATGAATGCTGCTAAACATGCCGCTTTCAGGTTATAGAAAATACCTTTTAAGTGAAAAGAGAATAATGAAACCATGAGAAATAGAAAATTGTACTTCACCAAAATGTTACAGTAAAAGAAAAGCCATCATTGAGCCATCACATCTTCTGGATGAGTGGTCTTCAGAAAACCGCCTCATAAATCCTGTGCGTAAGTGCCAAGTTACATGTACAGATCCGTTTGGGTAAGCACCTAACATTCCCTCCGATTAGCGGTCAGCAACTAATTACAAAACTGTAATTCCCCTTATTTAACCACTACAGGAATAGATTCCCAGATGGTTTGGAAATAGGCCAGATTATACAAATGGGTAACTCCGGTTCTATACACCAATGGCTCTTGCACCTGCTTCTTGCAATGAAGTATAGAGCCTTATGTGTGGGAAAAATATTGGAAAAGAGTTCCTATATAGACCTCTGAGAAAGTACAAATGAGTTACTTGCCATCTGTAGGAGAATCTTAAGATTTTTGCAAAGGATGCATAATTTAAACATTAGTTCTATTACTAATTACAAAGAAACAAAAGTGCCTATATAAACCATGACTCCTGAATAGACCTCATTAACTTCACCCAAAAGCCTGAATAAAAAAGGTAGGATAATGGAATTCGTAACAATACATTGGGAAAGACTATTGCTTCATAATACTGCTTAACAACCTACATACCTTTAAAAAGTCTGGAAATGTTCAGAATTTGAATTGGTTGAATGTATAGATTGAAGAAGTAGCTACATGGCTACTGGATTTCTACTGTGTTTTTAATTCTAGGTCATATGGTCCTAAAGCCTTGATTTGGCAGAAAAATCCTGCTGTACAGAGAGGAAAAAAGTATTTAGTCAGCCACCAATTGTGCAATTTCTCCCCCTTAAAAAGATTAGAGAGGCCTGTAATTGACATCATAGGTTGACCTCAACTATGAGAGACAAAATGAGAAAACAAATCCTGAAAATCACATTGTCTGATTTGGAAAGAATTTAATTGCAAATTATGGTGGAAAGTATTTGGTCACCTACAAACAAGCAAGATTGCTGGCTCTCACAGACCTTTAACTTGTGACACTTTCTCTGTCCACTTTCTATTGTATAACGCAACACCTGCAACATGCCTTTTACCAAACAAAACGTCACCACTACACATCAAAAAGAGATTCAGTCCGGCCCGTTAAACACCAATAATATTATCCAACATTCAAGGGGCATTAATTGCGGGGGTATCAGAATGCGCTTATTTGAAGACGACACTTCTCTGTGTCAAAACAATGACCGCACTTTGTAAAATGAAAAGAATCAGTGCGCACATTAACACATCAAAAGGCACGCTCAGCAAGAGGAGAACATTTGCATGGCTGCCACTTTCATCATGATGGCAAGTGGTGTAAATTCCATTTTTAGTCAAATGAGAAGATTTGATATAAGGACATCATTTCCACCTCAATATAAACAAGACTGCGAAATACTGCACTGACTATTTAACCCCTTGTACAGTTATGAGAAAGAAAGCGAGAGAGAGAGCAATTATAGCAGGGCTACCTGATAAACATCAAAGTTTTATGATAGCTACCAGACTACAGGTTACATTCTAAAGCCTAGTCACATAGTAAACCTTAGCTTATATGCAGACTGCAGAATTAAAATTGGCCAGAAAAAAACCTGATGGACAGTGGTGGTTTAAAAGAAAAAAAAAAAAAAAAAAAAAAAAAAATCTGTATTCATTTAGATGTTGGAATATATGGTCCATACTCCACTAAAGCGGTTTTCCTTTTTGGCTGTTTCACACAGCTTACTCTTCACAGCCAGCCTCATGCTTCCACTTCCTATTCAGGCTGTGGGCAGTTCTACAGAAGTGACTGACATTTCCGCTCTGCTATTCCTGTCTGGGCCTGAAAGAGGGACACTGAATGAAGGGGTTTTAACAGCAGGGCACAAAGCTACATAGCTCTTAGAGTTTGTCAGTAAGAAATATAAATAGGCTCCCGTGCTGCTGATAAAACAAAGCAAGGAGTGACATCACCATCCTGGCCAGGGCTGCTAGAGCAGAGAGTTGGATGGTAACCTGGGAAGCTTGTGCAAAGAAGCAGGATGTAAGAACTGCTCTAACTCTGAAAGGAAGCAAAATCAGAATAGTAAAGAGAAAAAAAATATTCTCCAATTCCTATGATATAAAAATGAAAAATGCTTTATTTAACTCAAAATCCATATTCACGGAAGACAGATACACATGGTTTACGCGCTTCGGGAAACATATGTGACTATGGGTGTAAGTGGAGGTAATTTAAAACAAGGCTTATTACACAGAGTGGCCCATTGGATATTTAAATTAAATACTAGAATACTGTATGGGTTAAATCATAAGAATGACCTTTTGTATCATTATTAAAGGAGATAAAAAAAAATATATTCATATATTTAATATTAATGATATTTCATATTAATGATAATTATTTGATAGGGATGGTTTTAAATATTTTAAATTATACAGGAAACCTACACCAGGTGAGCGAACTTGTCTTTTTGTTATTGATAATCAGAACAGTAATATACTTCTTAATATACTTTCACACGGTGTGTTTTTGGTGCGTTTGACGCGTTTTTGATGCTTTTTTGTGTGTTATGTACAGCATTAATTGCTGTGCCTTTCTGCACAAAACACGCATCAAAAAACGCTTTAAAAACGCATCAAAAACGCTCTGTGTGAAAGCACCCTTAGTAACAGTCTTTCTTTACACGTCTAAAGTTAATCAACGTGATGGGAATACTCATTTAACGTGATACACTTGTGTTATAGCATGGCCTATAGTAACTGTGGACTGATAAGGTTTTGGAACCAAGCTAAACCAGGTACTATAGTCTAAAAAATATTGAGTTCTTTACCCTTGGCTCCTGCAAGAAAGTCAGGAGTTTTCCACATGAAATTCCCAGATGGCTGCTCCAGCATCCACACAGCATCAGACAAAAACCGTCTGAAAGTCTACCAGTTTTTGTCTGATGCATAACCCTGGTTTTTGTCACTGTTTTGTCAAAAACCACGGTCAGTTCTCGTATTTCTCGTATTTTGATTGTATGGAAAACCAATGGCAAAACATCAGCGTCTCTAGGAACATGTTCTTAAATACGCCGGCACCAGAAAATGATCAGAAAAAAAAAACGACCTGTGTAGACCACAGGTCGTTTTTTCTCTTAAAGTCCATGCCGCAAAACGATCGGATTTTCAACGGTTTCGGAATCCTAAAAAAGCTGGAAATACGATAGTTTTTGCATGCTGTGTAGACATAGCTTTAGTAACAGATGATGAGAAATGGTGATGGTGGCTCCAAGCTGCAGTACAGAATTGATAGGTAGCAGTCCTAGTCCGGTGGAGCTCAGATTATGGTAAGAAGTGATCAATTTCAACGGTAGACAGGCTACAGACAATTAAAGCAAGTGAACTGAACGGAGGCATAAAACACTTTAGCAGAGCATAGCAGAACAAAGTGGCATAATGTGGGGGAAAGTGGTGACCAGCAGAGTAACATGGAATAAGTGTGTATTTGTCATGACATATGTACTACAGAATGCCAGTATTAGTGACCAACACGGCAACCGGTCAACATCCTAGAAAACGCAGCAGATTCCTACATTTCCTTCGTTAACCCCAGATCACAAGTTAGTAAAAGAACAACCAAAGCTGCACTCTACTTTGCTTCAAAATGTATTTGTTTTATATTGTACTATAATGCTGCTGTTTGTTTATTTGATCCTACTACAATAATAAGATGCAATTATTAGGCAAGCTCTCATAAAATATGGAAGGATAAGATGAAAGGCGATTGTCTATCACTCCTAGACCTTACTCTGTAACTTTTGAGATAATGCAAAATAGCAATGCATTTAATGGCCTTTAATGACTTGAAATATTACAGACAATAGTTGCATAGTCAAAGACACAAGGTTATGGAAAGCCACGGTATATTTTAATATACGCAGCACCTCAATTGCAACTATACCTAATAGATTAGTGTGCACTGAATGAGACATACAACCCAAAGATCTGAAACAGGTTTTTATTGGCTTTTTAAAGGAATAAACAAAGAGTCCGGTCACAAAATCAGAGAGAAGTACATGATCCAACAAATGGACAGTTGTATTAGATATATGGCAGGATTGTTTAGATCAGACTTGGAAGGATATGGAGAAAAGGGTGATATTTACACAAGCCCTGTCCCTTCTATTGTGGCCTGCTAGAAATGCTTTAGTGGGCTGTATGCGGTGCAGGTCTCACCTACATAGGCAAAGGGATTGTTCACACGGCGTAATTGCGGCGCACATTTCGCCACGTATTTGCTCTTTAATATGCCCAAAATGTGCCCCACAATTACGGTAATTCATAGCTCTCATAAAGAGCTATGAATTACGCGTCATCTCCCCCCCCGGCATACACTACGATCGTGATCAGCGCATACTTCCAAAACACCCGGGGTATTCTGGCGGCGCTACAGTACGCGCCCAAATTCGCTGTGTGAACATACCCTAAAGGTGTAGTACAGAATTCAGATATTTTAATCCTTGCAATAACCAACAGAAAAGTGTCTACCCATGTGATGAAAGTTATAATAGGCAATCAAATGACTGGAAGAAAATCAACCACTTTGCGTAAACCTAAAGATGAAAGATTGCACTATACAGTGTTATAATGAGGGTAGAAGAATCACTAGAGGTAGGCTGCAAGTAGTTGCCAAAAAGAATAATAAACATTAACCACAGTGTATACAGGGCCCATTGACATGATTTTCTCCTGTAGAAAAATCAAGGGTAAAATTTGAATTGAAGAGCCTGAAAGGCGACCTCCATGGTTCAAGGTGTAAATTCACAAAAACTCATGTTCTCCATTTGATTAGCGGCTCAACCATGGGTATTCTCTGCCGGAACCAAACCTTAAGCCCAAAGTGTTCTCCAATGGAAAGCTGCATGTGGATAGGGAGAACAGTAATAAAGCATTGCCAGTTTAAAAAAAAATGTTGTACGCATGTTTTTTTTTATCCAATGAAACTTCTACCTATTCCATCATCATAAGAGACAACAATTTACCTAAAAAATTTGAAGGGAGGCACAGAAGAATGGTTTCAGGTATACAACCTGAAGATTTTAGGTATTCTGTGATGAGAATTTGTAATTTATTACCAGTATACTTGTCCTTTGTAGTCTGTTATATGTAATCTATAGTAGCCTACTAGGTCAAAGCCAAGCTAGTGGTGCAGTCCACAAATGCCCATTAATACAAGCGTCATATTAAAAGGGCTAAATGTTATTAAAGATATGTTTTGTCAAAGAATATATTTTGACAGTTGTAGCTATACAGTTAGTTTTGACACAAAACATTTTCAACAGGACTACCATAGGATGACAGAGATCCTGGTGTTTCTGGATCCTTTAACACCACCATTATCATGACCCAACCATGACCTGCATTTAAAGGGACTCTTGGGTTTCAGAAATGTTTTAGAATGCACTGAAATGCTAAACTGTGATATATACTCCTCTAGTGATGGCCCCTCTTTACATTTCTACCTGTCGCCTAAATCACAAGAGCTCCTTGCTGTAAATGAAGTCTAGCTGGTCAAACAACCACAGATTACTGTATTCATGCCACCAAGTCACAATGGACAGCAAATCATCAGGGAGGATTCAAGGGGTGTTCCCATCTCACACGTTGATAGCATATGGGTATAATACGCTATCAGAATATGACAGATATAGGTCCCGCCCCTGGGACCTACACTTATTTCAGGAATAGGCCCCTGAAAGTCTCCATTTAGAATGGACAATCGGTCGCACTTTTGCTCAACTCTGCATTCTGTTCTATTGGATTCTCAAATACAGCTAAGCAGTGTGATCGACCGTACTCAAACTCCAATACAACAGGGTGGAGAGTAGTCTGTTCTGAATGAAGACTTTCAGGTGCCCGTTCCTGAGAAAGGTGTGGGTCCCAGACGTGCAATTCCCACCATTCACACTTTGATGACATATCCTACTGATATGCAAGCAAAGTGTGAGATAGGAACACCCCTTTAACAATTACGAACCACAGGAAATTGAGGTGATCGGCAAGGATAGAACAGGTAAGAATCAGAAAAGTGGACATATCACAGTTATTTATTTTTTTTCAGATTGACCTATATATACTTGGCTCTCATGCATAAGCCTAAAATGATGATCATAAGCATGTTTCAATTAGCTACATCTAATCTCTACTGCACGGTTATAACTGAAATAGGAAACGCTATCCACTTTTACCCTAAAAGAACAGAATTTCCATCGTTCGTTTTTTTAACAAGAAAAAAAATCTTAATATGCTATATACAGTTGAAACCAGAAGTTTACATACACTCTATAAAAAGACAAATGGGAAGTGTGAAAAACACATTCTCCTCAGTGTAAAAAAAAATGACCCATTATCCTTTCATGTATTGCGCTTTTCATTACCATGTGGTCTAGTATAATCTTATCTAGCCCTGTCCAGAGAACAATAGAAAGATTCTGTCATTACCTATTATTTCTAATGACACTACATAGAGATAAGCAGTACTAACAGTGCCCGACCTTTCAGGGGTTTTATCTCTCCACAATCACAGATAGAAAACGACAAGATATCATATGCAATTTAGAAAATGCTTTTATTTTTTTCTAAATTGCTTTCCATGAATATTGGTTTTAGCAGATATACTCCTTTCTGATGGAAATGTCCTTTAATGTTACTATTAAGATACGATTGTCAGTCTAACCCTCCACAATCGTAAAACTGCAGAATTTGCTGTGGGAAGCCACTGCAAGCCATTAAGGTAGCATTGCATGGTGGCCATTCAGATGAATTATTATCTGCGTAATATAAGGCAGCTCAGGTCTACTCCAAAAGGAATCTCTCATTCTGGCTTGGAGAGGGGATTCTCTATGCTGTCCATAAACTCTAGAGAACATGGACTAGGGTTGGACTTTAAGTAGGAAACATAATTGAAGTTTAAAACCAATAAAGTAGTGGACAAGCATAAAGTGGACCAGTTAGAAAATATATATATTTTTTGGAATTAAAAAAAAATGTTTATTCAATAGTACAAGGCTAAATCATTAGACTAGCAATGCTAAAAGGGACATAAAAGACCTGAGCTTTTATTCAATATAATACTGTGACAATAATAAAATACAGTAGCTTCATTAGAAAAAAAAAATCTTTTCAAACCTAATTTTGAGAAAAACTCTAATTGAGCATTAGAATAATACAATTCTAATCTCTTTGCAACTCTTTTCAAGTATTAATATGTAAGTGTGAGTTTTGGGATTCCATAATGAACACCACTGCAAGATTTCTTTGTAATCAATGAGCAAAAAGCTGGAATGCAAATCCTATTCAACATCTTGCGAATACTAAGAGCTTTTTACAAGGCAAAGAACATGCTAAAAGTTATTTTTTTAAACATACTTGAAAACAGAGGAATGGCTCCCCTTCTAATTACTAAAATTTCATCAGGTTTGCGACCTAAAAATTTAAATAAAACATGCTAAACATAAATCATTTTTAAAAGAAAAAAAAAAAACCTGAAGATGGCTGATTTAATTGGGAACAAGAAAAAACTAGCACGGTCCACATAATGGTATTTAAGGAAGTTTGAAAAAGAAAAAAACTTAAATGATGACACGGGAGCAAGATCTTGCGCATTCACTTTCCCCCGAGAACTGGAACATAATTTTCTATACTTATCCACAGGTTTTCCATTTCAGGGTACACCCAGGAAAATAATTACAAAGCCCTCTCTAGCTGGTATAGAACGCCTGATATTCTTCATATAGTGTCTTCATCTGTCCCCAGTGTTTGTTGGAGGTGTACGATGGCTACTGGCTCCTACTCCCATACTTAATACAACTGGCAAGGAGATCTGGCATTTTCGGCAAACTTTATTTTTTTTCTTTTCATAATTCTCGGTCTTTGATGGAAGCCACCTGCTGTCCTGAAATGGCTTTTATGTCTTAAAAATCGGGTTTTATACAAAAATTAAAAAAGGGGTTTCCCCAGAACTTTATGGCTGCTGCTTTTTAAACCATAGCAGCTCATTGGAAGAGGCTGGGTCCTCCTCCATTAGGAGCATTCTTTGAGCGCCTTAACTATATAATGAAAATGGAGAAACTCACAGCTACTTCCGTTGATAGACACATTCACTTTATTGATGTGTGTCAGTCCAGTATTAAGTGAATAAAACAGATTTAATCATAAGCATTGATTTAAGTAAAAATGTGCATCTTTTTAGGTTCTTTTAGTTAAAACTACATCTCATTGAAGACCACGCTCACATTTTTTTCCCCGTGAGTTTTGTGATTTGCAACTTTTCTAAAAAAATGGCAAAAACTTTGGAGGCTACAATGTCAACATTTTTGGGAATTACAAGGCTCTTGCAGATAAGTGCCGGAGAAGTGAAATAGGGCAGTTTCAAAGTTGATTTTGCAGTAAACATTACAAAAATCTATATATAGTTGCAATAGTTTATTCATTTCATAGTGGGAAATTTTTGAGTCAAAAAAACATAAAAATTCACGAAGACAAAAATCATAAACCCCTGGGGTTGGATCCAACTTCAGTGGAAATGCCTCAAGACGAGGAAATGAGGCTCAGTAGTGTGGCCTCCATGGCCTCGTTTCAATGCCTGGGCATGCTCCTGATGAGGCTACGGATGTTCTTCTGAGGAATCTCACACTGTATATATATATAATATATAATAAAAAACATGTCCAGAGCAGCCCCCCACACCACGTTGCACACAAATGTCAAGGGCTGGGAGGAAAGAAAACCACACACACCCCCTACAGCACACGATGGTATTTTTACTGTTGTCTTCCAGGACTGCTAAGGGCCTGTTAATTCCTAACAGCAGGACCTGATAAGTTTGAAGAAAGCTGTAAACAACCCCAGCGCAGGAAAAGATTAACCCATTATCCTTTCATGTAGTGCTCTTGTCAATGCCCAGCCAGTGTATACATATTTATATAGGCCTCTCCAGAGAAGTATAGAACAATCATTATGCCATTACTCATTATTACTCATTTGTGCAGATAAGCATTTCTTGCAGCACCAACAGTTAACAGAGATTAGTCATTCAGGAGTTTCATCTCTTTATTATCACAAACAGAGAAAGGCAAGACTTTATATGTAATTTTTAAATGCATATAACTGCAGAAATAATTTTAAAAAACTGCCGGCAAAAATTTAAAAAATAAATTGTTTTGCAGGAATATTAATTTGAACAAAAATACCAATTTCTGATGGAAGTGTCCCTTTAAAGCTAAGGTAATATTTGGTTGTAATCCCACTTTTCCTACTTTATAAACTGCTGATACTGTCTCTAGTGGAACAAAAAACAATACACGTTCTCAAAACAAAATCAACCACAAAACGCTTCCTTCAGCATGAATATAGATCAAGTAACACCACAAATGTACAGCACGCAGACTGTTCAATTCTCTCCTGGGGTCCATTGCTCAGGACCTAAACGTTTATTTACATGCTGCTTATTTTACCAACATAAGAAAAGCTATATTAAAGAAAAAAAACACACACCTCCCACAAGAAACCCAATAGACTATAGCGTGTAACATTATACAGAGCACGAGGCTCCAAAATGGGTAATTGCAAGGCAAATTCTTTTAATAATCCTATTAAAGGTGTTTTCTCACTACAAAGATCATATCTGTAATGATGGAGACAGTAAAAATAAGCACTTTTGCTATTGGCTTGCATTACTAAGTAATTAAGTATAGCAGGTATGAGCTGATCTTTGTGTGACTAGAGCTAAATCAGCAGCCTGAGGTTGGACCACGCCCCTTTGCTGTGATTGGCTGATATTTAGTTCAGTCTGTTTGGACACGCCCCCTGCACAGACTGCAGGCAGCTAAAGTGAAACAAGATGCCTCAGCTTTCTGTGCTGGCTGTGTCTGTATATTAAAGGCTGTCTGAGCTTCTCTATGTTCATCTCCCATTGACAGCTTCATGTAAAGGATCTGGGCCATTACTTAGTCTCTAGCTGCTAGATTCAAACCCCCCCTTATATAACACACCAGAACACCTGCATTGATGCAAACAGTTATACATACAGACTGAACTGATGAAACAAATGTGAGGAAGACACTCCCTCCTTTACCTCCTGCCTGATAACAGAGGGGGGAGCAGTTTGCATTTCTCACATTTGTTTAATCAGTTCAGGCTGTGTGTATAACTGTTTAGAGTAATGCAGGTGTTCTGGTTACAAGGAGCTTGTGGAAGGCAGTTAAAGCTCTGCAGGGATGATAACTGACCAGTGCAGGAAGTCTGCAGAGCTGTGAAATCCTCTCTCTTCCACTGCTCACACAGAATGGTGATGTCACCAGTCTTCAGTGAGGGAAGACCCGACTACTGGGAGGAGAGAGACACCCCTGGATTTGAAGCTGTAAGAGACCGAAACAGCTCAAGTCTGCGAAAGCGTGTGATGAGAAAACTCCTTTAAGCTTTACATCAGTCTGAATATGGATGCTAAAACGAACTTTAGCAAAGCAATAATTATTAAACCAAATCTAAAAGTTTGTACGCCTAAAAACAATGAAATACACCAATTACAAGAAAAGTCTGACCAACTAGAAGGTCTGCCCGATTCTAATAAAATAAATAAAAAATCTCCTACTGTTCCAGCTACAATGCTCCTGTAGTCCCCCACTAGTCTTTGTTTGCAGTGATAATACGCCATACTTACTAGCATCACCTCTACCAGCCACTGATTGGCGGCAGCAGTCACAAACCCTTTTACTAAAGATGAAATAAAATAGTTCTAGCTCTGTAAATCTCAAGCTGTAGATTATGGAAAATATATTACTAGCCATTTTCTAACATTCCTCTATGACTTCTAATACCTTTACAAGCAAAATAAGTTATTCAGGTAAATAGGATCACAGCCTTTACATTTTCTTGTCTGGCAATAACAGCTCAATACAAGAGCTGCCTAAGGTGCATGTACTACGGAATGAAAAAAGCAGAGGGCATGTAATGGTTCTGCTGATGGTGCCCAAAGCATGAGTTTCGTGAATCTAATTTTGCCATGCTGACAACAGAGAGAGTAGCATACAAAGGCCTGCTCTGAAACAAATTCCTCCTATTTATATAAAAACTAAAACAGATAAAAAGATCATAAAACTACTTAATTGATCACATTCTCAGCTACAAAAACATTATTTTACAACATAACCACTACCACTTGCTATGTATTTTTCCCAACAGTGAACAAGAGCTTGCATGCCAAACTCCTAAAAATCTGCACCAATGTTTCACAGTTGCAATGATGGTGCCATGGAGTCAGGTATCGGCATCTCACATGAGTACTTCTTTTATTCTTATTCCATAAACAGGAAGTAACTGTCGGTACTGCTCTTTAACAATTTTACTCAAAAGGAACCAGTCACACTGAACATGCTATCCGATATGCCAGCCCCATAATGTAGAGCAGGGGTCTTCCAACTGCGGCCCTCCAGTTGTTGGGAAACTACAACACCCATCATGCATTTATATAATCTATAACAGTGGGCATGATCGGAGTTGTAGTTTCCCAACAGATGGAGGGCTTCAGTTTGAAGACCCCTGATGTAGAGCAAGTGGAGCTAAACAGACTGACATACCACTTTGTGGGGAAAGATTTGTTGGAACTTATAATTTATTCATTTTAATTTCTGCTTATTTTTGGTTAAGGAGTCCAGTGGGCGATGTAATCAGTGATTGGTGGCCTTCCTTGTACGAGTGTGAATACAGAAAAGCTGTCAGTTAATGATAAATAGGCCCACTGGACTCCTTAAAGGGGTTTTGCCACGATCTAATGTTCATGTGGGATCCTCCAAAATGGGAATTTAATCACTTTTCTCAATATATGTGATTAAAAAAAGTGAAGCCCCTGAGAGCTGCATCCTGACTTAGATGTCCTTAGTTTCCTGACTGTATACATTAGCTACTGTATACATTGGCCGTGCTTGCGCTGTTTGCACTTCTTATCTGATGGCAGGACACAGGAACGAGCTTTGAAGGGAGGGGAGAGAAAAAGGCAGTGTTACTGGGCATCTGCACTAGCTTTGTTTCTGTGTCAGAGCCTGTGTCTGCTGTATAGACAATCCGCTGGTTGTAATGTAATTATCTGAGTAAACATGTACCTTCCCTGCTCAGCTCTCCTCCCTTCCCCCCTTGATAGCGTGTATGGAAGGTGGAGCAATGACATCACAGAGGAGGTACTTGTTTTTTTAAACACAGAAACGAAATGCCCCTTTTTCCAAGGCTCAAGAGGAGAGTATCAGCCTGTTAGGTGAGGAAATCACTTCTTGGCAAAAGCCCTTTAACCAAAAATAAGTTCTACTGAATCGTTAACCACAAAAGTATGTATTAGTTGGCTCAGCTCTTTCTGCTTGGTTCTGGCAAATTAGAAAGCATGTTCAGCTGCTATGTTGGTGATATTGCTAGGAAAACGTTGTCCACATAGTCCATCTTTCATGGGCCTAAGAAGATAAAGTGCAAAAGTAAAATCCTTGAAAGACGATTGGTGCAATTTTTAGGGATGGAGGGACCCAATAATATACCTTTGATTTAAAAACACTTTCATCTGAAACACAATATTATCAGCCCCCTCTGTAGCCATCTCCTTCACGGTATCAAAATGTAATGGACACTGAAGTTAATGTTCAAACTCTGTTGCCATACAAAACAACATCCACTACAGAAGGTGTGGGCCAATAAAACAGGATACTTTCAGAGCAACCCTCGTAGTTCTGTTCTGAGGGCAACAATAAATTCACACAAAACACAAAAGAAAGAAGCAATCACATTAAAGGGGTTTTCTCACCAAGCAGTTTCACACAGAAACAATCTAAAGCCCAAACCCCCCCAGCTTTAAAAAATTTTGGGGGGTTTCTATAGCGAAAAAGGCATTCCCTCGGGGCCGTTCTTGGAAAAATCCCTGCTACAACCCCTTTGATTTTTGTTTTTTTTTTTAAATTTAAAAAGGGGGTTCCCCCCCAAAACAAATTCAATTGCCACGAGCTGCGACCAAACCTTTTGGAAAAATGAAAAGGGTGGCGTTTGGCCCCAAATTTTGCCTCAGCTTTTTTTTTGGGGAGCTCCCAAAATTAAGGAGGGGCGGCAGGGGAAATTTCCCGGGCCCCAAACCTTTTTTCAAGCCCCGGGCCACTCGCAGCTAGCCGATTTTTAAACCCCAGGGAAAAAAAATTTTTTGTCCCTTGGAAAAACACTTTAAGTAAACAAAGTCCGTTGCTAAAAAAATCGGGCAGGATTGATTCACCATTTTTGAAACCCTGCTGACTGTTTGGCACATGGGAGCAATGAGACATAAGAAAGAGCAGGGTGAGGTGGGTAGATATCGTTGGTAACCAAAAAAACCCTTTTGTACAAAAAAATGAAAAAAAATTTTTATCTTCTGACCAAAACTAAAACAAAAGAGCAATGTTTTAGGCAATAGTCTTAAATTTATTTTTCCCCACAGGTGAATGTTAACCACTGGGGTGAAAAACCCCCTTTTTTAAAAGGGGGAAACCGGGAAAAAATTTGTGTTAAAGGAAAATAAAGGTCGGGCAAAAAATGAGGGGTTTTTTTTTTTCCAAGACTTTTTCAGCATTTCTAAGGGAAGCGGGTGCTCCTTTTCCCTAAAAAAGGCTCTAAACTAAAAACACTAAGGGCTATTCACCCCCCCGGCTTATTCCCGATGTAATTGGGGGGACGGGTTTTTCGCTGCCATAAAAGGGGGTCATTTCTCAAAGGCGCGTATGCTTTTTTTCCCGAGCGGGGAGGGGAACTGAATCCACAGTTCCTATAGTGAACTATGGATTCCCGGGAAATAAACCAAGAGGATTCCACCATATTTCGGGCGAAAAAACGCGGGGCAAAAAGGGCTAAAATCGTCCCAAAAATTTCACCTTTGGGGAAACCCCCCAAGGACCACATGTATGAAAACTACTAGGGCTAAAATTTCCATTTTGTTTGCCCTTTAAGCAACCAAATTTCCTCTTTTTTTTTCATATGGTGCCCCTGGAAACGAGAGGGTTTGCCCAAAAAAGGTTTTCAAAGGGCCCAAAAAAGTAAAATTTTAGGCCTAAATATTTTCAAACATATAGCCCTAAGTAAAATTTGCCCGGGACAGAACTTGCGAGTCAAAAAAAATAAGGGGCTGTCATTTGATTTTTTCCCCAATTCGCAAAAAAATTTATTTGCGCTCATACCCCAAAAGAAAATTTGGTTTCTTATTAAAGAGAACCTGTCACACAGGTTATCCCCCCGTGTTTGAGGACACCACAAGCAAGTGCCCAATTTGCTTTTCCCAGCGCGTGCCCCTTTATTCTGTAAATCCCAGCATTTTTTTCCAGCTTTTAAAAGTGCTCAGATTCAAACAGTTTCCCACCCAAAAAGTCTTTTTTAAAGGGGCATTTTTTTTCATACCCCCGCCCATCGGGACCCAAAGCCACCCCCCAAAACCAACTGAAAAAACTTTTCTTAATATGCAAAAACCATTTTGAAAAACCCTGTCAGGGGGTTGGGTTCTACCCTTTGGGGGCAGGGCAAAACCAACCTGCTCATAAATAAGTTTAAAATCTCAAAAAACCGCAGCACTTACAAAATTTTAAAAGGGACTCAGCCTGGAAACAGCATGTCTTACACAAGCTTGTGCGCCCCTTTGCAAGAGGGCCCAATCTATGAAACCCAAAACCCTTTTTAAAATAAATTTGGGTTTTATGCCACAAATCCAAACAATTGACTTCAAAAAACCCCCCCACCCGTTCTTTTGCTTTTTGGCACCCAGCGAGGTAAAACTGAAGACATGCAGGTGTGCCGAGATAACAGCTCAACCATGTATTCTAATAGTCACCGCAAAAAAGGGTATACTACATTTTTTTGACAAAAAAAAGCCGGGCAATGCAAACAAATCAAACAGGTTTTGGATAGGAATATAGTTAAAGGCTTTAGAACCCAAAGGGTTTGGAAAAATAGTGGGCAAAAAAATTATTCCCGAACAGAAAAACCCCCCTTTGTTCACTTACAAAATACCTTTTTTGAAAATGAACACCCGGAAAAGGGTCTCTTTCAAACTATAACCCCCAAAAAAAGGTAGAGAATCCAAGGGACTTTAAATTTTTTTTTTCTCTTGCCAATCCAGAAAATGAAGGGTTAAAAAACTGTTTTCCCAAAACCAAAAAAAAATTTGGGTGTTTTTTTTTGGGATATATTAATTAACCCTTTTTTTGGAAAACTAAAAGGCTCTTAAACCTTTTCTTTTTTGTCAGTCTCTCTTTTTTTCCTCGGATTATGAACAAGAAAGGTCTGCTCTTTAAAATTTTTGTTAAAACAGTATATAAAAAGGGGGCCCTATATTAAAATTTTAAAAAAAAATAAAAAAAAAGGAAAACCATTTGTTTTCAAAAATCTTAGCTTCTGATTGTCGGTTTTGGGTTTTCCCAGCACAGATTATGGCAAAAACCAATTACATTTTTTTTAAAAAAATTTAACTTGGGAACAATTAAAAAAACCCGAAAATAAATGAATTTTACTCCGGGCCAAAATTTTGACACTTTAACATAGTATACTGCATAAAATAAATCAACCCAACTGCTCAAAGACTTTTTAAACTTCCCAAAAACTTACACAAAAAAAAAAATGTAACCCCTTTTTTTGGGTGCTTTTAACCCCCCTTTTGGGGCCCCTTTTTTTTTTGTTGACCAAAGTTTTTTTTTTCCCACCTCGCCCTTTCCCCAAAGGGAAAACTTTTTTTTTTTTTTCCACCCCCCATAGACACATTAAGGGTTTTATTTTTTTCGGGGCAAGAAAGTACTTTCTAATGGGTTTTCACTATCCCAAGAAAAAACTGGAAACCGCAAAAAAAAAATTTCCCTTGGGGCAAATTTTTGAAAAAAAAAAAAAATAATTTTTTTTTTTTCCCCTGTTTTGCGGGTTCTGCTTTTTTCGGGGTTCAATTTTTCGGTCAATACAAAAGTGTTAAACTGAAATTTTACGGTTTTAAAACGGAAATCCGCAATACCAAACATGAAAGGGTTTTTCCTTTTTTTTTTTGGGACTGTAAAAAAAATTCCAAACTTTTTTTTAAATTTTTTAAATTTGCGCCCCGGGGAAATTTTGGGGCGACCAATAACTTTTTTTTTAAATAACACCTACGGAAAGTCAGTGTATTTTTTTTTCGCTACAATTTTTGGGGGTGCATGCGACTTTTTTGATTTATTTTATTCCATTT